>JAAWXA010000051.1:1062674-1091411 GCA_038090715.1 Florisuga fusca
CGCGGCCCCGCTGGGCCGGGCCTGGGCGGGCCGGGGCTGGGGCTGGGGCTGGGGCCGGGGCCTGCTGGAGCTGGGAGGGCAGCCGAGGAGATGCGTTTGGGCCGCAAACGAGACGGTCGGTGTTTATCTGTCCCAGGCAGCCGTTCCCCTTCCCGGCCCCGGCAGAGGAGGCTGCTCCCTTGCTCCTGCCGCAGCTCAGCTCCTGCGCCCCGCAGTCGCTCTGCTCCCAGACGTGGCTCTCCTCCAGCTGCCTCAGGCGAAGCTGGCGTGACCTACCTACATGATGGACAAAGTAGGGCTAGGGAAGGCTGCAGCTGCCCTCTGGGATATTGTTCCAGGTAACTGAATCAAAGCACTGATCGACCTTTTATCAGAAGGACCTGCATCCTCTGGACAAACCTGAAGTTAATTTTAACTTCATTATGCTAAACCTTGTCAAAACAGGCTTCAGCAAATCAAGCTTCCTCTGGTCTAGGGTCAGATTTTCAGCATCAAATACAAAAAAGTTAATAAATTCCTGATTGCAATGTGTAAATAATGAGCGGGACTTGATCACTGAGGTCACATAAACCCCAAATCAACAGGCATTTGCTGAACACAACTGTCTTTACAGTGTACTTCAATACCTTTCAGTTTTTCACCCCATAGCACCATTGGAATTGTTTTACAGGAGACAGCATTCAGCCAAGCAGAAGCGAAAGAATTTGACCTCAATTGCTCTAAGTGGCAACAAACTGGCTGGGCTGAAGTCAAGAGCTTCTGCAGATCCTCCCACTCCTTATCTCCTTACCACACAAAACTCTGCTCAGACACCATACGGGTAGCCTGGAGGAAAATGCAAAATTTTTGGCTCTGGAAGTCTGGCTAAATTTATAGCATAGTTCTGGAGGGGAAGGAAATGCAAAAGGACCCAAGAAGGGATGAAGGAAGTGACTGAACAAGTTACAAGAGAGAGTTACAAGAGAGGTCAGACAGCAAAATAGGCAATAGGTGAAAAAAAATAAAGTCTGACTACATTTAAACTTGTAAGGACAGAGCTGTGGATGCACAGACTGCTGTACAGGCAGGTCCCACACTCAGAGGTCTAGAACCTTCCACTAGGAATGGCAAGCACAGCCCTCTGGGCAGCACTAATCCAGGAAACTCTGACTTTGTGCACAATCACTACAGGAGCTTAGCAAGCTTATCCCCTCCTTAGTTAGAAGTATGTTGTGAAACATGCTCCACACATGTAACATGCCAAAACCATAAATTAAACACTATAAAAAGCTTGCTATGGTTATTTCCTCCACAAAAATGAGCATAAATTTAGCATTTAATTAAACACAGAAGTGTAAATATTTAGAGTGTTATCCATAGCCAGGATTATGAGATTATTTAATACTTTGTACAGAGGATTCTTGACCAGAGAATAATGCCATTCCCCATCCACAGCATCATCCCAATCTTCAGGTTTCTCAGCACTAGTGTCCATGATGTACTGAGGTTCCCAATCCTTGAAAGAGACACAGGAAGATTAAGAAAGCAAAACTAATGGAGAGTTCAACTATATCAAACATGGACTCAGGAGAAATGAAATAATCCAGTAATGCAGAATAAGGAGAGCAAATTACCTCAGGTTTGATATAATTTGCTTATCAGTTTGGACTCAAATAATTATCCCAGTCAGTGGGTTTTCTCACTCTTGGATCATTAATTTTCCTTGGTGGCAAAAAATCAGAATCATCTTCTAAACTGCCAGATGCAGCCATTTCATTGTCAATTTTTACTTCATAAGTCTGGCCTTACAATCAAAGTATAAAGATCTGTATATCTATCAACCTGTATTATAAAGAAAGAAGGCAAAATTTAAAAAAAATCATTACTTTATTTGATGCTATTTTCTTAATATCAAACACAAATTACATCAAGTGTGTCATTACTTTATTTTAAAAAATCATTACTTTATTTGATGCTATTTTCTCTATATCAAACACAAATTACATCCCAAGTAGCTACAGAAAAGGTACATAAAAAAAGGCTTAATAGGTTCTTACAGTTATATCCCCAGAAAGTGCTCTCACTAGTGTGAATCACTTTAATGTGCAATTAAAGTTACAGTGAAGAAACACAACATTAATTTAATATATCACCCTTGCAACTATATCCCATCATCTCTCAGTATCAGGTATTTACCTTGCACCTGATCAGTCTCTTGATTGGATGGTATTTATGCTTGTAATTTAAAATAACATGGACTTTGTCTCAGATCTACAAATATCTGGCCCTACAAAGAGATTATCTGCTTTGTATCCATAACTTCTGTGCAGGAAAATACAGATTATTTGCCTTTTCCTTCTATTGTTGCTAGACATTTCTCACATGTATTTTGATGCATTCCATGCTATCATTAATCAATGATGTGGCTTCTGTTCAAAGTCTCTCAGTCTACCTTAGAATTATATTAGAACTAACCCATGAAACAAAAATCCAGGCAAAATAAAAACCTGCTATGGCATAACCTCAGTAACTAGACAATTATATTAGATAATTAATAAAAATTTCATTTTGACATACAATTTTTACTGGAAACCACATTCAAGTAAAAGATGCCAGATAGTGACCTGGAGTATGTTGTTTCAGTTAAAGATTGTTACAAAAAAATCCTGCAAAGCAATTAGATTTATTCTAAGCTCACTCTTATAATTTTCAGTCATGTCCTTCAAATCAGCTCAGAATGTTTACATAAATATGTATTTTGTTAATACATTTTGAGAGATCTCTCAGGAATGGAAGAGCTAACTCTTTACAGTCACAGCATCATTTTTTTAAAGACAGCCTTCCTTTATGTTTTTTTCCACAAAAATCCTTGAAGAACTGTACTGCTACTGCTGTTGGTTGGAATGAGTAAGTATAAACTCAGCAAACGTGATGGAATAAGGTGAATCTCCACTTCTGATCCAAGTTTAAGGAAAAAATCTTCACATATCCTCCCCCACAATCTATCTTCTGCTCATGTTTTACAGTATACTGAGTGACTAGTCTTCCCTTTGTTACTAAATGGTTTAAATCATGAGGGAGTAGCGTAAAAATTAGAATTTTCACCGGGTTGTACACTTCTGAAGATATTAGTGGGATACTGAAAATAACATCTCCGATTTGTAAAGAAAAAATACTTTTATTACTGTGCACAGCAAATCCCCAACTCGAGGTGCCTGTTTTTAATTAACCCACCTACCTTTATCTTGCACTGGGTGTCCATAGAACTTCCCAAGGTCTGCCTTGTACTCAGAATTACTCCACCTCTTCTGCCAGTTGGCTGTCCCACAAGGCCAGCACCATCAGCAACACAAGAATAGGCTCAATCCGGTGCAGTGAGGGTTTTGTCTTCGTTCCCCCCTCAGCACCCACACCCCCAGCCCTCACCAGCAGCCACCCACCGCCCTCTCCCATCCCCCTGCTCTCGCCCAACCTCCGCCCAGAAACTGCTCCTGGAAATACACCGTGGCCGGGGCAGAGCCCAGCGCGGCGCCGAGGAGCACGGCAAAGCTCAGCGTGGCGGCGGAGCCGGGATAAGATAAGAGCCCCGGGCGCCGCCTCAGCTGCCGCCCTCAGAGAACTGCGGAATCGCGTCCTCGCACCTCCGACCAACTTGGGGCCTTCGGGCCTCGCCCTTCCCGCGCTGGGCTCTGATTGGCTGCGCTCCCCTAATTTATGATGCAGCGAAATCCGATTGGCTCAGCGCCTCCGGGGGCGGGCGAGATGCATGCTGGGGCTTGTAGTCTCTCTCCGGGCCGGCAGCAGTATGTCCTCTCGGGATTGGCTGCGCATGCTCACGGATATCCGGCGGAGCCAATGAGGAAGCGAGATGTTGGGGAGTCGCGGTCCCTGGGATACGGCCGGCGCCGACCGCTCCGGCCCCGGGCTGGAGGAGGCTCCGTTGCTTCAGGGTGCTCCGTCCCAGATGGCCGCGATCGCTCGGGCGCAGAGGGCGCTGGCGGGCGGGGGGCAGGTGAGGCGCCGGTTCCCGCCGCGGTCTCCGCTCTGCAGCGCGGTGGGGCTGGGCCTGGGCCTGGGCAGCGGGAAGGGCCCACACCGGGGAGCGGGAGGTGGCCCAGAGCGGGGGGCGGGGGGCTGAAGCGGNGGGTGCTCCGTCCCAGATGGCCGCGATCGCTCGGGCCCAGAGCGGGGGGCGGGGGGCTGAAGCGGGGGTCCTGCCTCTACCTCTGAGTGTTCCTTGCATCCTCTTCCCGCAGGGACACCGCGATGCTCCCCGCAGAATCATCACAGCCCGGCCCAGCGCCCTTCCTCGCTCCTGGAGCGACCGCCCTGTGATTGACACGAAGTTGGAGAAAGTTGAGGAATCCCCCTGCCCCAGCAGGTTCCTGAAGGTGCGCCAGGAAAAGGTTGGTGGAAGGCAGAGGGGAGAGGCAGCAGGGAGCGCTGTGCAGGCAGAGAACAGGCAGGAACCAAGGAACATCCCAGGCAGAGCTTCCCAGGTGAGGTTGAGCTCAGCTCTGAGCAAAGCGGCACAACTGGAAAGCAAAATAATGAACCGGAAAAAGCAGATAGAATTGCAAAATTTGGGCCAGAAGCCTTTGAATGATGAGTCCTTCTCATCTGCCTCCAGCCATGAACACAGCATGAGGGGGGAGAAATACTTGAGGAATTATGCTACGACCAGAGGAAATGTGCACCTCAGTCATGCCTCTTCTGAGGAAGAGGAAAGCACCCAACGCCTTAAAAAGAATGTTACAGTTAAACAGCACCTTGGGTTGGATAGTGGTGGAGAGAAAATGAGAGAACTGATAGAAAGCTCTTTGGAGTTTCCCAAGAGGAATGAGGACCAGAAGGCTGTTGCAAGTGATTCTAAATGGGGTGCAAAGGTAAATACAGATTTCCCTGGATTCTCTCATATGGAAATGTCACCAACAGAGTTACCTAAAGCATTTTCCTTTCATAGCAAAGACTCAGAGAAAAATGTTTTTGGTAGAGTTAATTCAGCAACACCTTCACCAGCCCACAGAAGCCTGTCAGGACAACATAACATGAGATATCAACCACCATCTTCTTCCCTGAAAGACACTACTGTGAAGATGACTCTGCCTAGAAAAGGCTACACCAAGCAAAGCCAGATGTCACTGGAAAGTGACAAAAGTGATGTGAAATCATTAGATGAATTGTTCTTACAAGCAGATGATGCAGAAGATTCATCCAGCAGCAGCTCAAGTGGTAAGTTAGTTCTAAAGTACTGTATCAGTAGACATGGGATGAATTACACTAATTAATCTAGTGATAAATCTACTAATATACTTGATCAAGTACTCTCTTTGAAAGGATACACTTATTTTTCATATCACACTATAAACTAGGAATGTAGTCATTTACTTTCCCCTACTTTTCTCACTTAAAGGAAAGCATACAGCCATTTCCCTGCAAGTTCTCATGATGATTTGTGATTTGATTGCAGACTTCAGACTGAATATCCTGAGCCTTGATGATTTGGCACCAGATATCACCAGTGAGGCAGCAGAATTAAAGCAGGAAGTAAGTAAAAATCCCCTCCTAGCACATATTTCCATTCTGTCTTTGTTTGGATAGTATAAAATGAACATTTCTATTCTACTTCTAGGCTGTCTGAAGTGGGCATATCTCACTAGCTCTAAGGTTGAGAGAGAAGAGCAGCATTTTTCTTTCCTAATAAAATAGTAGCTTCTTCCCAGTGAGCAGCAGAATAGACAAAGAACAATGAAGACATATTTTAGGTTAGGTTTTTGTTGGTTCTAACATGTAGCTCTTTTGTTTTACAGGGGAAAGACACTCAAATTACTCAAGAATCAAACAGAAATTCAGAAAAAGATCCATTCCTGGTGGTAAAGGACCCAACTTCCCTTACAATAAGTGCAGGAACTGGTTTGGAGGACTCTTCTGCAGAAGGTGTTGAAAGAACTGTGACTGAAGCTGAAATCTCTGAGCATCTGAGTGAATTTTCTGCAGATCTCCCCAGACACAAAGAGGATTCTCTGGAAAGTGTGAACTCAGAATATTCTGATGACTTTGAAAGGTCTCTGTCTACAACAGACAGCAACTCTGTATTGAAAAAGTCAGAGGGACATTCTGAGAGCTGCACCTATTCTGGAAATGATTCACCTTCAGCATCATCACCCCTATTTGTCAGAGAGCAGCGGGACAGAGCACACAGAAAAACAGTCAAAGAAACTGGAGTTCAGACAGTGGATCTTCCATTCACTTCTTGCTGGTCACAGGGTAAGTTCACAAGATAATTGCTCTGTTCAGGCAGTTTTTACATTTTTATATGCTAGCCTACTCAGCACTCAGAGATTTATTAGTTCCAGTAACAGCTTCCCCCAGCTGACATGAAATAACAATTTTTCTAAAGCCAAACATTTTGTAATCTGCTGCCTGGAGAAAAGATAGAGATTGGGCATCAAAGAAAGACCTTGGAACAGGCTTTTTTCTTAAAAAAAAAAAAAAACAAAACCAACAAAACCTCAACAGGAACTGTGGATGGCTGAGCTGATGTTAGCAACAGAGCTTGCATCCTCAGCTGGAATGGGTTTATTATCTTCTTTACTGTTGTGAATATTATTGTTCAAGTGATCACCCGTTGTAGAGGTTTGGTGTTGTTGGTTTTGTTTTGTTTTATTGTATCTTGGGAAAGCACCAGGGCCCAGTTTGTAAGAAAGAGGTGACCCTTAGCTGCCTCTGAGGGACACCTCTCTTCAAATTGACATCTTTCCCTCTTAACCTTCTGACTTTGTCCTGTGCACAGCAAACACTGCAGCATCACTTGACCCACCTGTAGGCAACAGCTATGTTGATCCAGTACCTATTGCCAGTCACATCATCAGCATGGATACAGTAGAAGGTATTGAAAAACATGGTTCTTGTTCTTGTTTTACTATATTTTATTCATCTAACCCCTGCCTGGGTTGCTTAGCCCTCACTGTCTGACTGTAACATATTGCTACTCCCCATTTCTTGCAGCCTTGACAGCATACAACCCCTCTGTTCTTGTTTTAAACACCATGTTGAAACAGCACTTGATGTTGATCCAGCAGTTTGTTGAGAACATTCAACACCTTCACTTCTCCCTTGTGAAGTCACTAGAGAAGGAGAATTTCCACTACCATACCCTGGAAGAGACTAAAGAGGTATTTATGAGAGTCTAGACGGCAGCCAAGCAGAGGAAGTGTATATTCCTTTCCAAATGCTTCTAGTATTTGCTGCAAACAGCATATTCTTCACATATTATTCATTAATCAGAGAAAGCTCCTATTATCATAAGTCACTTCACAAAAGAATATTATTAATGTGGGCACAGGCAGAATAATGTTAGTTTATACACTAAAAAACTTAATGTCTTACTGGAGGCTTTAGTTTTGAAAGAATAAGCTTTGTGCTGGCCTCAAACAATCATCTTCCTAAGCTGCAACAGAAGCATCACCTTCTGTTGCTAGTATACAAAAGCACAGGCATCTTGACATGAAGATTTATTATTTATTAAATACTGTATCTATCTACATAACAAAGAAATAAGGTTTGGTGTGTGGGTTTGTTTTGTTTTTTTTTGCAGTACATCAAGAATCACAAATCCCCACCTCTAACCATGGAGCAAGCACTTGAAGAAATTCGGAAAGCACAGGAGGAAAAATTGCTGTGACTCTTCCAATTTTAAGCAAAATTCACATCTACAGGTCTCAAGCTGGAAGGAGAAACCCTTTCAAATTATACAGATAAGTTATTAACTATGTACTGGAAGGATTTGTACTGTATCTATATCTTTGTATCTTATACATAATTTAAATTCCATTTTTTTACTGAGGTATATGATACAGGGAAGGCAGGAGCCTTCAGCCAAACTAAACAAGTGTTCATGAAGAAAACACTCCTCCCAGTGTTTTCTCCACTTCTCCCAGGAGAAACCAGTTTGTATGTTTACTATGTAGACTGTGTGATCTGTGATCATGAGAGAAATGACACTCTGTCCTACAGCACCCAAAGATGATGATCACAGAACAGATGTAGTGCCACATTTAAACAGAGGTTATATCCAATAAACCTTGTCAGATGACTACAAAAGCAATCACACACCAAATTAAGACATTCAGTACAAGGCAGGCCCTCAGCCAATGTACTGGAATCCACTTAAAAATAAAATGGTGGCTCATTTCAGAGTATTTTAAAAAAAAGTGTTTATTGGAAGGCAAAACAATAAAATTCACAAATTGAGAATATACAGGTATTGTATGCTGATTCACAGACAGTTACAGTTCCACAACTACAGTAGATCTAGAACAAACTGATATTTCACCATATGTAACTGAATGGTTTTACGAGGGTTCCTGCTATACAAATAAAAGGTCTCTGGAAGAGGTGACCACCACGCAGACCTCTGGAGTGGAAGTGCAGTGTCAAGGCCTAACAGCTGGAGCTGGTGGTCTCTGGGAACAGTTACAAAAGTTTGTTGCTTTTTTTTTTTTTTTTCTTTTTTTTTTTTTTTTTCTCTTTCCTCGTTTAGATTAAAGGAAGTTTCCACAAATGTTTCATTGTTAGAAACTTGCAGAGCAGAGAAAATTAATTCTCTTCTAATTCAACTAATTAGCTTTTATTAAAGGGTATATACAAAAATATAAAAAGCTTAAAGAATGTCTCCCATTACAAAGCATTGAACATCCCTCAGAACGCTCCAAAAGCTAGAAGAGTTTTAACCCTCGTGTTCTGACCAGAATTGGGACTGCAGCAGCTGGTGTGTAGGGGTGTTAAGTTGTATGGTAGGTTCTAACAAGCTTGCACAGTGCTCATAGGTCACCTGTACTGGAACTAGATGCTTCATTCCCCATTTAGACATTAGGATACACTGCTCAGCATCAGTCTGACTTGATCCCAAGGCAGCACCCCTCCACTTCAATTAGAATTAACCTTTTGAGAGAAATAAACATACATTATGGAACTAGAGAACATACAACCACATCAGATAACGTCTGTATTCCACAGGAATGAAGGAATCACAGTGCTACACCAGGGATAGTTTGACTAGGGGTTAATTCTAGTATAAAAAGGGGTAACTAATTAAAAAATTTTGCAAAATAAATGGAAATTCTTAAACTTGCTTGACATGTCATCGTTACGAGTGGCCTTTTTTTAAACACTAAACAACAAGTGTTGAAGTACATGTCAGAGCTTTCCATTTTTCACCATACTTTTAAAAGTAATTCATTTTGTCACTTCCTCCAGACTTTAATCCGGATTTATACAAGTTTAATGTTTTGTAGAAGATGCAAGACATCTTTCTTCAGAGAGTCTTATTCAGGTGGTGGAGGGTCTTGCGTTTCACGCTTCACTGAAACAATAGGGAAAAGAGTTCTTACACATTCTGCAGTTACCTACAGCTGGCTGAAATGTTTCAAGGAATGAGGGCTCTATTAATAATGAGTTTTTCCTTCTGGGCTTTATTTGAACCCATGTGATTACATATCTAGTGTAGCCATGGGTAGAAGTGACTTGTTTTAGCATGCCAAATTTTTCTGCTTTTAGTCATTGACAAGTGCAGTTCTATAGAATGCAGACTCTCTGCAAAAAATCCATCATTTGGGAAATTGTCTTCATCTCTTAAGCACCTCCTCCATTTTTTCTGAACCCTTCCTGCACTACAGTGGATTTATTGCTGGTTCTAATTGGGCAGGGCTGGACAGTAAGTGTGGTCTGACTTCATTCCAACCACAAAGACCTCCCTGCTCCAGCAGCCAGCTCTCCTCTGGCATCACTCCCTCTGCTACCTTTGGGTTTGCTCCTCTTCTTGAAGGGTAAAATTCAGAGCTGCAGCTTCTTGATACTGCAGCCAACAAGTGGCTTCCACAGAACAGGCTAATTTATGAATGTTTCACCAGTAAGAATACAACACAACCCTCAGTAAACAGAGTGTATGTCTACTTACCTCTTGTTTTACTGTATCCATAACATAAGAATTAAAGCATTACAAGTCTTTTGAGATTACAGTCTACAGTAAATAGGACAAAATCACCATCAAGTCTGCACAGTTTTTAAAATTGCTGAGAAACATTCACTTACATTCATCTCTGGCCTTCATGCGTGCAATAAACGAGTAACTTTTATTTCTTCTGTAGTTTTCATAAGGGTCATCTAATGCCACTCCCACTCCTTTATATTGATCCCATTTGTCTCTGATATCCCCTCCTTTAATTGGATCCTGAATTCCTTGTTCCTTAGCTCCCAGTCCACCAGATCCACTCCACCCTGCAGACAGGACATTACAATCTTGTAGCTATTTTTGTTATTTTATTCCTAGAATTCTAAAGCAAACATGGACATTTAGGAAACAACCAAAGGAACTTAACTGTTATTTCCATACAGCAGGATAGTAACAGCCAGCCTGAAACAACATCCAGACTTCAAAAATACCTATACACAAAGATTCTGGGAGCTGACAGACATCAGCACTAGCCCTAAAAACCTTCCAGAGGGCAAGAGGAAGCATAAACCCAACCTGTCCTGTTGAGAGGAAACACCTTGGGGAGCCTAACTCTATTTGATGCCAAACTCACACCTGTCCTTCCAGATCCTTCCCAGAAAGGCAACTACCACCACCTCTGCTCCACGTTCTATATGCTTCTATCTATGAATATCCTTCAGCTGCTCTTGGAATACTAAGGAATAATTACAAAGCATGCAGTAATTAACTGTATCCAAGAAGGCCTGATTTTGTTTCTTGGCTTGTACAAGATTACAGAACAGCATCTTACCCATTTTCACTAGCATTTGATGACCTTTATTTTCTTCTCCAAGTCTTGATTCTGGTATAGGAGGCCCAGAACTGGAGCCCAGACCAGCAGAAGAACTAAGGGAATAAAAAGAACAAATGAAGAACAAGTGACCCTGTTCTGACACAAAGCAAGGTCATTAACATTCTGCTAATCATTAACATCCATTCTGTAAGCTGTTCTGTTAGAAAGCTACAGATTGTGGGGTTCTAAAGTGCCACAAACACTCAACCTGCTTCTCAGTACAAGGGAAATCAATCACAATAGGCCTTCCGAGAGAATTTGGAGATTTCTCCTTCTTCCTAGGAAGGCACACAAGGCCCTTAGAACTTCACAGTGTTTGTTCCAACAGAAAGCCATCACAGCACTGTAGTATTCTCTCTACAAGAATAAAAACAGCTTCTAAATCTGCTTTCCCTCTTCTTTTGCTGCTATTTGTTGAAACACTTAATGTACCCAACTGGTGAGGAAAGCACCCTCAGTGGTACTTTTCCAAAACAACACAGATCAAAAACAAACAAACAAAAAACAAACCAAAAAACAAACAAACAAGCAAACAAAAAAAGCATCAAGAGAAGCTTACGGAGGAGTGGGGCTGCGGGAGCGGGAGCGGCGCCGCCTCCCTGGCGAGTACGACTTCGATCTCGATCGCGACCGCGACCGGGAGTGGCTGTGAGAAGAACGGGATCTGCTCCTGCTCCTGCAAGTACAGCAACGGGGTCAGATGCACAGAGCACCCCAGCACCATCCAGAGTTCCTCCTTCAGCCCCCAGGATTGGGTTTTTTTTTTTTCTTTCCACGCCACCTCCCCAAGGTTGAAGCCCGCTGCACCCTACCTGGACTGAGAGCGGGAATAGGATCGTGAGCGAGAGCAGGAGCGAGAGCGGGACCTCGAGTAGGAACCAGAGGATTTTGAAGATCGTGAATTGGACCGGGAGGAGGAACGACCGCGGCTTTTGGACCGACTGCGTGACCGAGAGGGCCCACTGCACAGGGAAAAGCAGAGAAAGAGCAGTGAAAATCCTGGGAGAAGCAAGAGAAATGCAAACGTACTTCTGAGCAAATTCATTTTACACACAAGCAGGGTAGTTCTGCAGGGAGCAGAGGGAAAACTTGAGTGTGGCAAAAACTTTTCTGCAGATAACAGAAATGTTCCCCTGCATTCAGCCCAAGGTATTCATAGCACCATCCAAAAGAACAGAACGTGCCAGCAGGCAGCAGAGAGAATCTCTCACCTATTTCTCTTCTCCTGACCTTTCCTCCGCCTCGCTCGCATTTTTGCTCTGAAGAATTCATAGAGTCCATTCTGCTCCCAACCTTCACTGCAATGAATCAACCACACACAGAACCAACGTCTGTAAAATGCCACTTTGATCAAGGGAGACATTCAGGATTTCTGCTAGATTTTGTAGGGAACAAAAGGCCAGGGCAAAAAGATCTCACAAATCTCAGTGTATTATCAAAGAGTATGTGCAGTCTAAAATACAAGAGCACTCATTTCAGCATGAGAAGAACCAAGACACAGGTGATGGAAGAGAGAGGCACTTTGTGGTTTGAGAGAGCTTCTTAGGGCATTTTCCTTACCATATTGTTAGCTATCCCTACTCTTACCTGTTTCTAGGCCTGTCATGAGATGGTGGACTATAAAATGCCTCAACCGCAGCCAGCAGTCTCTCACTGGGGGGCATTGGGGGTGGAAGACGTATATCTTTAGGATCTAAAGGTTTATACTCATGATCTTCAAGCTGCCAGAAACAAAACAAATTACATTTGTGACACAGGGTTGCTGCTTGAAGAGAAAAATACAGATTTAACTGTGTAGGCACCTCACATTTCACTACTGGATTTAGGAAAATGGTCCAGAAATAAGGACTGTGCAGATGAGCCCGTGGTTTCTCGTGCTAGCACTGCCATTTTGAGTTCTAAGAGAAAAGCCAGCACTACACAGGTCACAGGGTTAACTGGATGGCCAGGTAGATAAAATGCAGGTCTCATCTGTCCACCTTTGTGGTAACAGTGGCTGGATGGAAGCCTGGCAAAAGCTGGTGTACACTGAGAGTAACAGGAAGCTAGAGATGGAAGAGACCTATTTGTTCATCTCAAGGAGAGAATGCCTAAGTGTATAAAACCCTGAAAGTGCTATTACAGATGCAATTCCTGTTCTTTTTCATTCTTTGTACTTTTAACATTAGTGTTGCAAAACATCTTTGTAAAGATTCAGAAGTTAGAATACCAAAAACTAGCACAGTGGCCACATCAGAACTGCAAGGTCCCTCTGGCCATCTGTAAATTTCTGTTTTCTAAAAATGCAGGTAAGAATTTCAAGAGTAAGTTCTTCTTTCACATATATGAGCTCAACCAGCTTTCACTAGCAGAAAACACTTGAAAATGTTACCATTTTCACTACTTTCTTCCCCACACTCCTGCACTTTTATACTCCACAACAACTTTGGCTGGTGGATGGAAGGATCTGTAATTATACATGTCCACATTAAACTGTCCCTCATCTTGACCATAGGATTTTGATCTCTGAATCCTAGTCAGCAGGGCCCATCACAAGCACTTACTTTTACAAGTGGAGCCATCAGTCCTGCAGGAAGATCAAAGTAGGGAACATTTGGCACCAGGCTGGGATCATCGTGGTTCATGTGAGGGGGGCCTTGTCTCCTCATGTGAGGAGGTTGCCCATTAAACCCATGTGGAGGAGGCCCAAAATCAGGGTGCTGTGGCCCTCCCCAGGGAGGATGCTCGCTGATTCCAGGATGAGGCAATCTGTGACCAGGGTGATGATGAGGAGGTCCAATTTCTGCAGAATGGGAGGGTTAAAACATTTTCTTTAGCTACAGAGAAAGGAAGGTAATCAAAACTGTACTTCAGTAAGTGCACTTATTCTAAAAAAAAAACAATCTTGGCACCCAGAGCAGAAAAAGCAGAAGAACTGAAGACCTAGAGGCCTCCTACAGGTCCACACACAAATATCTTGCAGCTCATCTCCCTCCCTGGCCAGAGCAACCCCTCTCAAGACAACAGGATACTTTAATCCTTGGCCATTGCTTATTTTGGGACATATTGTGGTCAAAAGGTACCATAAGAAAGATGCACTCAAGAACAAAAGGTCTAAGATCCAGCAGGGCAGCTAGCAGTGGGCTCTATTTCTGAAAACTAAATACACACTCATGGCTTAGCAGGGACCTGTAATTAATTCTGTCTCTGTGCCTAATTAACATATGTAATGAAGTAATGATAGCAGGAATTAGCTCACATGAGTAGGT
Source organism: Florisuga fusca (assembly GCA_038090715.1). Classification (NCBI taxonomy): domain Eukaryota; kingdom Metazoa; phylum Chordata; class Aves; order Apodiformes; family Trochilidae; genus Florisuga; species Florisuga fusca. The sequence continues at coordinate 1,076,728 of JAAWXA010000051.1, forward strand.
GATAAAAAAATACCCTGTTTAAAGAGGCATTTTGAGAAGAGAGAATATCATCTTAAATTATAGAAGTGAATGACATCTGTCCAATCACCATACAGAAAAAAATGCAAGACTGAAAACCAACATCTTCAGCAGCAGGACCAACAGTTTTCCAGGAAAAGCCCAATCTTCAGCCAGTACTGCTCATCTTCATCAGAACCTCAACACAGTCTGTGTTGTCAATTGCTCCACTGCTTTCCTGATTTTAGCCACCTGTTTTAGAAAATCCCCTCCTCCAGCAACTTCACTTGAAAACAGATGTTTTGCATCACCCACTACAATCCAAAACAGAGCATCTTTTCTGAGCTTAAACCTTAATTCCCCCAGGGCAAGAAAAGCTGTTCTCCATACTCACTACCACAGCTCTCCAACCAAAGAAATAAAACAACAATCTCAACAGAAGAGATGAATCACAATCCTAAATATACAGGCTCTAATTCATTGGTTTTCAATGTTTTTTGGACCTGGGGATTTAAGAATCTTTTAAGCTTAAAACAGCAACTCCTACATAGCAACAGAATTGCTCTTTGAAGTGGTTTGTCACACAAAACCACAGTGATCTTTAGACTTTAAATTGACAGGGATCATTCCAGAATAATCATAACTTCTGCACGTGAAACGGAAACTACACCAGGGCAGAACTACACCAGACTGCTGAAGGAAGCCAGCAGCCAAATCTGAGCCACAAAGGCCAGGCAAGCAGAGCACCAACTACACTGTCAGACATCTCAGTCTGCCAGCAAGACAGCAAACCTATCAAGAAGGAACTGGAGGGAAGGAGCATTTCACCAGACACTACCAAACCACAGTGCTATAAAGCAGACAGAGAGGTTCTCAGCAGAAAGAGAAGAAAGCCATGGATGAATGTATGCACAAGAACAAATGATTCCAGCTGGATTCCTCTAGCTTCCTCCATCTATGGAGGGCAGAGCTGAAGAGCCCTCATCTATGGCCTGATGTGCAGGAGGTTGAATTTACAAGCCAATGCTGCTCCTCACCTTTGATTTTAATATTTTTCAAGTGAAATAGTCACAAAAGGGGTGCCTGTAGAGATGCTGACTTGAGTTAGGAGTACAATCTCTGCATCTGGTAGGGAAGGTAGACTCAGAAAGCAAGGAAGCCTCCAACTCTGCACTTCTTTCCTACCCAGCTGTCAGCAGTAGCTTCCCAACCCCCGCCAAACTCAGCATTTCTCAGGAAAAAAAATAAAAAAATCCAAGTCCACCAAGAATAAGCTGTCACCCCAAAACACTAAATAATTTTGTAATGGCAGTCAGCATTGCAACATAAGAAAACCTGGCCTGGTACACACTTTACCTTGAGGAAAATCCCCCTGGGGGTAATCAAACCGATGAGGATAAGGAGGCCTTTCAAAGGGATGGCGAGGTGGAAAATCATCCTGCATGAAGCGAGGTGGAAAGCGGTTGAAATTATGCGGATGCGGGGGCTGGTTGAATTGGGGATGTTGCTGATGTGGAGGAAATGGGCCCCTGAAGTGAGGTGGCCGCTGCATTCGAAATGGAGGTTCCCTTTGACCCCCACCCCATGGAGGTTGTTCATGCTGGTTGTTCCATGGTGCCTCAAACTGGTTGTTCCAAGAGGGATCGGGTTGGTTGTTCCAAGGTGTCTCTCGCTGGTTGTTCCAGCCTTGATCTCTCTGCTCGTTCCACATTCCCTCGTGGTTGTTATTCCAGGGAGGACAATGAGGTGGGCCCTAGTGGTGAAGAAAGGAAGCCTGGTCATGAGGCTACAATAAAGAATGCTGTAAAACCAATCAGCCTTTTTAAAGTAGTGGGAGTTGTTTTTTAAAGTAACTACAGTCTGTAGGCAGCACACACAAGTGAAGGAACTTCATGACTGCAAGGTCTGAGCAACTTTAGCTCCAGAGAAAAGAACAAACTGTTACTGAGCCAAACAACTCTGTGCTCAGGACAATACTTCCTGTTCTGCTTTTTCATAGGGGAAAGCATCATGGTGAACAAACTGAAGTACAATTTGTATTTTGCCTTCAACCAGACTCAAAATGAGAAACTTGGCATTTGAATTTGTATTTCTAGCTTCCACAGCTTGTCACAACACTCTCAAAACTGAAATGATCACTCAATCTCAACATCTTGTTTCAGAGCTTTGTTTCTTACCTGTTGCTGACCCCATGGTGCAACAGGGTGAGGCTGGTCAAACCAGGGTGGTTTATTGGGAGGAATCTGATCATGAGAACCAGGGCCACGTGGGCCACCAGAGGCAGGATCCTGCACTCCAGAGCCTGTTGTGTCATAGTCTGTAGATCCAGGTAGAGGCAGTTGAGATTTACCATCATCTGAAACCAAATGGAGACTATTACATAAGGATACAGGATGTGTGCAGTTGATAAAACCCCAGCACACCTACAAAAGGCTCCATCTGAATGTTGTTGGTCATGTAAACATTCTGCAGAAATCTCTTACTGGGACAGAGGATTTCTGATTCATTCAACATTCATCTCTTTGGTTCTTTTTATATTCAACCCACTGATTTCTGCACAGGGCCCCAGAACAGGTTACTACCTGCTTGTGTAACTGGAGTAGATGGTGGAGCTGAGGCTGGTGCTGCTGGGGGGGCCTGAGGAGGGGGTGTGGATTTCACCTCGTTCTCTAGTGGTGGGATTTGTATTTGTTGCTGCTGCTGCTGTGTTAAACTGTTTACAAACTCTTCATGTTGAGTTTTCAGGTTCTGTATCTGCTGTTGGAATGCAACCTGGACAGGCTGTACTACTGTTGCATATTCAGTGATCAAATTTGCCTGAGAAAATAAGATAAATGAGATAAACACCATACCTAGCACAGTTTCCCTAGTTTCTCATTCAGTATCTCCAATATTGTCTCCACCCCTTCCCCCAAAAATGCAGAAGAATGCCAGACAACCTCCTGGCAGAAGGACCCAGTCACAGTATGAAGCTCTGCAAAGATTTCCAAACTATTCTCTGCAGGCTGGAGTCCCCTCTCTGTATTAATGCCCAGCTGTCAAATACAGCTAAAATCAGCAGCATTCATTATTAATGCTAAAAATTAATAGCTCCTGCTGCCACAACAGTCTTTGCACAACTTAAAGCAATGGTTTCTTTAGTTTTCTTTTTAGCAAACATTCATAAGAGAACACACTGTCCAATATGCACATGACTGCAGTGCTACAAATACAAACAGACTTTTTGGGACTCTATCAGCAGCTACATTATTGCATGTTTGAAATAACAATGTTATGGTTGACATTATTTTTCTAATCACTTGTACCCAACTTCAAGGGGGGAAGGGGAAGATGAATAACTTTCAAAAAAGGAAAACATTTCCTAAATTTCTTTTCAAAACGTTTACATGAATAATAAAACTGTTACTTTTCTTTTGTGGCTAACCTGGTACTGGCCAAGTCCAAGAGCTGGGCTCTGTAACTGCTGAATGATTGACTCATCAAAGTACCCATTTTTCTCCCATAGTTGAAGGAGCTGCATAAATTTAAGAGCAAAAAGGTTTTAGATATTATGAGCAAGAAGAAAACTGAGGCACATCATTTTTATTTAGCTTTGTCAAAAGACCTAGGATCTCAGCACGTCTTTGAACCACAGAAGATTCAGGGGCATTTATGACTAATTTTAACTAAAGCCTAGGTACTTCTACATTCTAGTTTGAACAGTAAATTAAGCACATCCTGTGACAACCTTTATGAAGAAAACCACACTAGAAAAATGTCAGTGATCCTCTTCCATCACCATAGTTGTGAATCTCCCTAGCCCTGACCCAGCAAAGCAAAGCATGCAGTTAAACCAAAAACCAGATACTCACCCTGGCAATTTTCTGTTGCTTATCCTCCTCCACTGCTAGAAAACTGGTACAATAAATAGGCACAACCACCTTCTGCAAAGCAGCCAGAAGATCCCGTGCTTGCTTCCGCTGGCTTCAAGAAAGGAATGGGAAAAGTTTCTGCTTTTAACTGTACCACCAAGAGCTTTGCAATATTCAGTTCACTTTAACTCCTGCTATACTACAAGTAGAGGGCTCATAAAATAGACAGTTCCCTCCCTTTACATTTTTCCTGTAAATTCTCATCTGGAGGAAAAAAACCCCACAAAGTAGATAAAAGCTGAAGTTGATGACCAAAGCACTCGATCTTTGTGCCAGCTCTGGACCCCTGAGGCAGCTGCTAAATATAATGCATTAAAAATGACAAGTGAACATAAGAATGCACCTGCCAGAGAGTCTTCACCAAACTACTCAAAGCATAAAACCCCCAGGTAACTCTTACCAGTGATGCAACACATCATTGATTAAGTAGATGAGGTGTAAGCGGAGCTCGAAGTGAGCTCCCTCGGCTGTGATGCGGTTCCGCAGGTGCCCGGCCATCAGCTCACAGTGGGCAGGAGACTTTGCATTACTAAACATCCAGTTCTTGCCAGCCTCAGAAAAAGAAATTTAAAGTAGATGAAGTTATTCTACTGTGTTCCCATCATTATGGACTCCCAAGAACGCCAAGGAGTTTTCAAGCAATGGCTGTCATCCCCCCGACCGCAAGAGAAAAAAAGAATCACAGAATGGTTTGAGGTTGGAAGGGACCTTAAAGCTCATCCAGTTCCAACCCCCCTACATGGACAGGAACACCTCCCACCAGCCCAGGTTGCTCCAAGCCCCATCCAACCTTCAACACTGCCAGGGATGGGGCAGCCCCAGCTTCCTTGGGCAACCTGTTCCAGTGTCTCACCACCCTCAAATTAAAGAATTTCTTCCTCATTTCCAACCTGAATCTCCCCTCTTCAAGTCTGAAACCATTTCCCCTTGTCCTCTCACTACACAAAGAAAGCTGCAGTTTACTGCACAAGCTCAAAAGGCAGATTGTATTTAATCCACAACACCACCAGCTCACTGCTCAGTTTTAGGTCACTTACTGAGATTGCATCTTTTGTACAGGTGTCAATGATTGGCTGCAACAAGTTGTCAAATTCGTTCATATCTAACTGAGTTTCCTCCAAAACTTTCTGCATTTGTTGCTCAATTGCAAGGGCTACTGCTGATGTGACTTGTTCCTGAAAAAAGAATTTAAAAATATATTACACTTCATATTATTTTGAAGAACTAAGCTGCTGCACTCCCATTTTCCTAACCCTAAGCACCTATCTCAAAGACCAAGACCTTTTACAAGAAAGATGACCACATACAGATGTTTCAATTATTTGTTTTGGGAAGAAAAGGCTCTTATCACTCTTCAGGAAAAGTCCAGCTAATTTCCACCTCTAAAGTCTCTCCATTGTGAAAAAACAAAAAATAATTGCAGGGAACTCTTAAATGTACAGAACACAACCCAGGCACACTGCCTTCCTCCAGGAACATTTCAGTCTGGTTTCCAGTAGCTTTAACAACAAAATGTTGTCTGCAAAACCCAACGAGGTGAAATCTTGCAGTTCCCTTCCACCCCTAATCTGAATCCAATCTGAATCCACCTCAGGATAGAAGCCCAAATGTCCCACAGGTCCCAGCAACCTGCAACACTGAACACAGATTGCAGCTGTCAGGCTTTATTCCACTTTGCAAACCAGGTTTCTCATGTTGTAAAGAGACTCTTTGAATCAAAGCTCAATCTTCCTGGCACTCCTGATCCAGCTGCTCCAAGGATCTGCAGCTGCCACAGAAGAACAAGCAAAATTCTCCCTCCCCTCCTGCCCAACACACAACCCCCAGTCAGGAGGAAAACATCCTCTTCCCCTTCACTCCTGATTTCTACAGCCACTAGCAAAGTCCAGGATAAACCAGGTGAATGTTTATCTGAAACCAACCTGTCTTACAGCAAGCAGATGCTGCTCCTGCTGCTGCAGGTTCCACTGGGACTGCTGGATGAGCTCCTCCACGGAAGGAGTGCCCTGAGGAGTCGGGATAGGCGCCGCCGGTGGGAGAGTTGGTTGTGGCAGGGGCTGGATCTGGGCAGTGGCCTCCATATCTTGACTTTGCTTGCACAACACTATCAGACAAAGTAAACTTCTAAAGGAAAGCCTCAAAGAAACCTGCTACCCCCAGCCCACACGTGAAAACCGTGCTGGATCCAAAACATCACCCCCCCCCCCCAACAAACCACATAAAACAATGGCACACTAACAACCCTGCAAACATCCTCATCGCCATACTTACCTCCCTATCAGCCCTCCTTCTCCNGGTGTTTTGTAATCCTAATGAAAGGAAAAACCTGTCACTGTGATAATTTTCGATTGACCCATTTTCTTCAGTGGCTGGGGGGAGAGGGGGCGGCACCGGGACCGACACCGGGACCAGGCCGCTCTGTCAGGCTGCTGGAACCATCTCCGGTCCACAGGTCGCCCTCCCCCGCCCCGCAGCTGAGGCACCGGTTGGAGATCTCCTCTGCCTCACCACAAGTACCTGCAGAGCCGCCGGATCGCTCCCACGCCTCAGCCACTCTTCATCTGCTTGTAAAACACCACGTCCGAGCGGCCAGAAATCAATATAAAGCATTAGAAGAAAATAAAGTCATTGAACGTCTGTCTCGTCTTGAAGCACAGTCCGTCCCACTTCAGCTCCAGACTCTTGGTGTGGTGTAAAGCGGGACCTGCATGAAGCCAGAGGCAATCCTGAGTATCCCAACGCCTGCATGGAGCTGTAATCACTGACTGAAGTTTCAGGCATTAAGTTACACTTGGCAGGATTTCCACTCGCACAGGTAACGCGCACAGACGCCCTCACTAAAAGGCAGAATGTTTTATTCTTAACAAGGCATACACCCCACATCTGCACAATACAAAACCTCAGGAAGATGGATCTACCCGAAGAACAAATGAAAAACAAACACACAAAAATAAAACAGAGATTCTGATCATGATTCTACATAAGTCTGCAGTCCAGGAAATCAGCACAGCTCCCAGAAGACCAGACCAAGCTCAGTCTTAGCTCGTGCTTAGAAATGTTTTGCTTTTTCCAAGCTGCCATGTTCAGATCATTTCTCCACAAAGTGCCCAAGAAGCTAATTACCTTATAAAGATGTCCACCAGAAACCATCTGAACACCTGATTTATTTTAGGCAGAGGAATCCCAGCAGCTGGAAGTCACCAGTGTGGTTTCTTCCTGTCCTCCCACAAGGGATCCCAGCTTCAGCAGCAATGACAGAGGTGAGTCACAGGTAATACAGCCAAATAACATCCAGAATGTCACAGAACCAGAAGATGAAGTAAGAAAAGGACAATACAAAAGTGCTTATTTGCTTCCATGCCAGTAAGGAATGTGTTGGCTTTTTTTTAAAAGAAAAAAACAAAAAACAAAAACAAAAAACACCCATATTCACATTAATTTATAAAGTACCAGCATAAAAATAAACCACAAAAGAAGATGGGTGGTGACTGCCATCTGTGTCTTTGCACTTGCACATCTCCCTAATGTGATTGCATCACATACCTGCTACCTCAGGATTAATAAATCTGTTTCAGCAGCCTGTACCATCGCCACAAAGATATTCCAGAATTATTTTTAACAGCTTAGAACATGGCTCAGAAATAGAAGCCTTAGAAAAACAAAACTTTCCCTTTATTAATATTGCACCTTTTTTCACAAAGAGCTACATGGCAGAAGCTTCTGCAAAATGCTACATCAGAAAAACATGGGTTTGGACACACGTGAAAAAGAAAAGGTTTTGAGCTTTGGTAATAATGAGCTGACTCCAAATTATCAAATTACTGTTTTTAAAAATCACTATACCCCTACACAAAGCCTAAGTATTGCCTCAATTTTATTTAGCATTCAGGTACTTGACAAAGCACAAGCATTTTACCAAATTATAAAGATGCCCTAATTGCTAGTGGGTACTAAAATTGACTCTGGGAGGGGGGAGTATTTTCAAGAGAACTTCAAAGAGCACCAAATACCCTGTGGAGCTATCAACAGAAAACTCACATGTCATGGGGAGAGGTTGGTTTCTTTCACACTGTTATTTCTAGAACTATCCACGACCTTTGGGGAAAAATTTCCCAATTTTGTGATGTATTTATGTCTGTTAGAAATGCAGAATAGAAACAAAAGCATTGCTAAGGATATTAGCCACTGTGGCATCTGAATCATTGCAGTTTCAGTCTATGTAGCCATCTGGTAAGGTGTCACACCCACACAGCCAAACATTAATCTAATTTATCACAAGTGGCCATAAATACCAGTGTGTGGCACTCCCAAAGCTCCCTGTAAGGAAAAAAACCAACCCAAACCAACCCCCTTCTCTCTGATTTAATAACAGGGTCATTGTACACGATTTGTCTGGATATGCCCTTTTTATTCCAGTGTTTCCATACTTTCTACATACCTATGTACACAGTTAAATATGTCATTAAGTTACAAACCATGTTAAAACAAGTGTTTCACCTGGCCAAACAAAATCTTGCAGTGCTCCAAGATTTAAATATATATTACAACAGCATCAGAAACTTCCCTTACCTGAACATGGGCAGTATTGCTTAGGGACTCAGATTTGGGTGCTCAGCAAAACCACCTCCAGTAACCAATTCAATGAACTGTTTAATTATATGTTGTAGCACACAAAATTATCCCTGTTGACCACAGACCTGAACTAGAAGGGCATGAATACTGTCAGGCAGTCTCCAGGGAAGAGATTCACTCTCTGTGCCCTAAGCAGATAATATCCTTGGTTTGGGTCAGTCCCTTTTTGTTCTGCATGTCCAGTAGTTTCATTCCAGAGGCACAGGGAGGCCACAAGCCCAGTCTGCAATTTGGGACAAGGTATTTTCAGAAGAAAACCCTCACCTGCTACCATGCTCTTGGCAGAAAAAGCTGAGCTAAAGCCCTAAAGAAGGGCTAATGCTAAAGCCCCCTCAGAGAAGGCTTCCTCTGAGGAGCTGCAAAAAAGATCTGGTTGTGTTCCTTAAAAGGGAACAACGTGAATATACTTAATAAAGCCTCTGATCTGTGAATAAAGCATGTAGAGCTTTGTTCCAAGTAGCAGCTCCAGCTGTTGGAAGATTTTACATACCAGAAGATGTACAGCTGAACTCACAGAACGCCTCCACTGCTACTTTTTTTTTCTCTGTGAAGTAGAGAAGAATAAACTTAATTTTCCAGATGGGAAACTGAGGCACAAAGAACCCAATTACAGATTTGCAGGAGTCTAACAAGCAAGCTCTCCCTTTGCAAGCACATGGAGAATCACAGCCCCTCTTAAAAACCCCAGCCTAAATGTTTTATCCTCAAATGATTCTTTTGCAGAGTCAGAACCCAATCCTTGTCCAGAGTCCACAGAATCCTTTTCATGTGTCTATAAAAGCACTTAAACACTGGGGAGTGAGGCTCAGAAATACACATTTGGTGCTTTGCCATATTAAAAAGAAATAATTATACATAAATCAACACTAGAACCTGCAAAAGCAATTTTATCTCAGAGAATCTTGTTCTTATTAATTAGGGAATAACTTACTGAGATTTTCTAAACTAAAACCCCAAGTTCTAAGCTAGCATGAACAGATTCAACTCCAGTCAAGTCAAGGAAGTTCTGCTCACAAACATTAGCAGCATATTTAACCCATGTATGAAGTTTCAGAAGGACTGTTTCCTCTTTTGGACTGCATGCTGGAAAGCAGTTGATGGAACTACCTCCACAGTCAGCCAAAAGAACAAGATCTTTTGTGACTTTGCACTTAAAAATAAACTCTTTATTATGCAGAAAGAAGCCAAATCATCATCTCACGTCACAGAAATGGTCACTTTTAAAGCAATAAATATGTGGAGTGTTCTGTAACACACTAAATTTTGTAACTGGTATCTAATACCTGTCTAGTAAAAACATAATACTTATGCTGTCAAACTATCACTGTACAACAGCTTTTCTGTTAAAGTAAGAAGGGCCCTAAAATCTTCTTTTGCTAAAGCAGCAGCAGCCTGGTTCAGTGAACCCCAAGTTCAGCTGGTTTAATCCCTTTCATGAACAAATGAAGTATCTGACACACAACAATCAGCTTGTCTAGAATTAAGTATGTTCACTTATCCTAACTCAATCAGTTTGTTTTAAACATAAATTACCCATTTACTGCTGATGCAAATCATCTTTTTTCTTACCAATTTCGTATTCAAGCTAGGGGAGTTGCAGGAATAGAGCTGGATGCAAAATTAACTTCTTTCAGTGGAAAGTGAAAATCAAGCTAAATACACAAAGCAACTCCCAACAGCAGTAATTAAGAAACTTAAAAAACAAAAACTGGGTAGAAAGATAGATTTAAGAATAAATTAAGAATGGTGATTATTCAAACGAATGCATTCATTATATATGAATCATATAAAGGAGCATAATTTATGCATAAAACAGAAGAAAACACCTTAAACCATTCTATTTCTAAAGAAATAAAAGAGCTTTGGAAGAACGGGTGTGAAGCAAGTGAAAAAAAAAAAATTGTATTATTCCAAATGCTTTATTTGTGAAGGTGTTTTCTGTATTGCCAAGGAAGAGCAATGTCTGAAGTTACAGGACTACATTATTCAGAAAACAATCATGATCTTACACTGTTTGTTTGTTATCTACAGTGACTGGGACAACAGTGATTTTAGAGGATTCTGTTTCTCTAGACCTGAAGTATTCTTCTTAAAGAGATCTCTCTCTTTACTTTCTACTCTTTCAAAAATACTTCTGGTTTGACATAAAAAACTGAAGGCATAGGCACAAAAGTAGTTCAAACCCACATGAAGTTTCCTAACTGCTTGAGATGAATTCAGGTCTACCTTTCTGCAACTGCTATACATCCTCCACAAACAGACAAATCCTGATAACCAGAAGTACACCTTAGTTTCTCTTCTTTTTGGAATTTTCCTTAAAAGAAAGTATAATTAAAGAATATTAAAGAACAAATTGAAGGTGATGTTACCAGCGTGGAAACAAAATACTGGCCAGAAATGAGCTGCCAAGAGAATAACCAGTTGACAGACTCTGAAAAGGAGCAGTGAGAGCATAGTTTACTCTGAAGTTTTGTATGTGCCTTTCACCAGGATCTCTGTACAAGAGCTACACTATGCCTCTGGTTCCAGTGTCAGATCTAGCTGTCTCACAGTCTGTGCAGCAGAAGTTGGAGGTCTGTACCATTTTCACTACATCTGCATCTTCCCTTCTGCAAAACCTGTACAATAAAATGGCTTTACATTCATGGATGCACTAAAAGTTTCTGATAATGCTGGGGACACTTGGATATCACAGTCTCTACCTGTTTGCCAGGGTTCTATATATCAAAACGATTTAAGTTGTAGGTGGTTGGGTAGTTCTGCCTGTTGTACTGGAAGTGGTCTGTCAGGATATTGGGTCGGCCGTACTGATAGTCCCCGTGCTGTGCTAAGGCTGTCAGTCCATTCTGAGACTTCTCAGGGGTGTTTCGGTGCCGGTCCAAATTCACAAGATCTCCAGCTGTAACTGGAAGTAGCTGCTTCTTTGCTTCTTGGTTTGCATCATATTTTGTCTAGGAAAGAAAGAAAGAAAAGTCTTTCTTAGATATCACCTACCACACTCCCATTCCTAGAAAAAAGCAGAGAGTTTACACTGTCTATGCCTGTTAAAGAAATAAAGTATTAATGGCTTTGAAGACAAGCCTCATTCCTCTCATATGCCATATCACTAAGCTGCTCTTTTGCCTAGGAGGTGTGAGTCAGTTACTTTCCAATCTCCACTTTTCAATAAAATATAAGATCAAAATTTTAGTTCATTGGAGACCTAAAGCAGCTGAGCACCTGGCTGAGGTGACACACGTAATCCTCAGCACTGAAGTTCTATGCTGTGCATTCTACCTTCTTATTCTGCTAGGCATTAACTTGTACAAAAAAAATAATTCAAAGTAAATGAGTTTCCTGACGAAGAAGAAGAAAAAAAAAAGAAATAAACCCCTTACCTTGTTATATAAGAAGACCCCTAGGATGGCTGTCATCATGCCAAGGACGTTGGTGCTGGTAACTGGATTGCGAAGCATTATGAGGGACACTGTGATGACCATTATTCTTTTTGTGGCATTTGCAACAGAGTAACTCAGTGGGCTGATCAGGTTAAGAATACTGAAGGCAATGACATTCTGGGCAAAGTTACAGAATCCACTGATTATAAGCAGCATCAAGGTCCAGGACCAATGAGACATCGAGCTCTGTTGTGAGGGCAAACATTACAAGAAAAAACAATGAGCTCAGGTTTCAGATAAGAGACAAAGAAACACAAATACAACTCAAGTCACTTCTTACCTGCCTTTCAGAGGAAGAACATCTGCAACTTAACTCTAAAAAGCACCCAAGTATTTTACATTATGCATCTACCAACTCTGAGAAAATTTTTCTCTGTTTACTTGTAACATGCATTGTGGGTACATTTGCTCCTCTCTCCAACTGCTAATACCTGAGATTTATCTTGTCACATGAGCTTCTACCTTCTAAACCTGACACAAATTCTCACAGTAAACACTATGCTTATTTTTTTGTATAGTTTTGTGAAACTATTTGCAGGTATTTCCCAACAGTTCCTTCCACGCTGATGAGGAACTACACTGAAACACTGAACTTTTTTTTGCGTGTATACTCGTGCTTGTTTGTTGATTTTTTTTTTTTCCCCTTTTCTTTCTTAATAGTGAGCAGCTTCCCAAATACAACACTTACCAAGTCATTCTCTACTAAGAAGGAAGAAAGATCCACCAAAACCCACGTTGGGATCATGAAGAACACAGCATGGCACCCAAGTATGTTCAGCAAGCGAAGGTGATGTATTCGGGAATCTCTTAACACCTGACAAAAACCATAAACAAAGAGACTTTCTGCAGCTTTTGCCCATGTTGCCAGGGGAGATTCAGGAGCCATGTAACAGTAACAGCTTCAGATGAGAGAGAAACTATGAAAATAAGTAAATACTGTTATTGTATGAATTTCCTAGGAGGATACCAAAAGAATCGTTGTTAAAAAACGACGGTTTCTTGAGCAGTGACTCTTAGTATTAACAAGATAATACTACATTTAAAATGCTCTACAAACCAGAAATAATTTAGTAACTGAAGAGATTCAAGCCACAAGTTTTCATTTTGGTTCCACCATTTCAAGGAGTGCTCAGAGTCAACACCAACTCACACACTACAAAGACTTTGATACAGCAAGACACATTGAAAGCTTTCAAACAAACTGTTAAGTTTAAGGACTCAAGTTGTGAGCAGAAAAAAAGAATCCATTTTGAGGAGTAAAGAAAAGGCTCAAGATGAACTCCTAGTTCTGCCCAATTTTCAGTGTAACAGCTTCAACAGCTGCAGAGAACAGAGTACAAAATAGCCAACCATCAATTTGGGATGCTTTGACTAAAAAAAAAAAAACTTTAAAAAAAAAAAATATATATATGCACGGGAAAATACACACTACCCAGCTAAAGGGTGATGCTACTGACCAACATTACAAACAGCAAAACTATTACCTTTTTTGAGAAGATGTTCTGAAGTGAAAAACACAGAGTAGCAGCAAGTGCACTAATAAGTCCCCACATGTCAAAAGAAAGCTCTGTGACAGTGGCCAACAGGACACCAGTTATTATGGGGATCAGAGACAAGTACACCTGGAAGAAAAACAGAGGAGCAGCTGACATCTGAGAGTTTTCATATCAACTCAGTTTACACACACTGATGATATGGGGAGGAAAGGAGAAAGAAGAAGAAAGCAACAGAACCAGGGATCAACTTTTATGATATTGTAGTCTGAGAGAGTTCAGTGACTACAACACACAGTGTAACAACTCCAGTGTGTCAGAAAGCATCACCTGCTCAATGTTTACACCTCATCTTTACAGCCACAATCACAAGGAACTTGCAAAGTCTGTGTAACCTAATTTCAATCACAAAATTCCCCCAGAGAAGCCGAGCCTGAGCCTTCCTGACCCCAGCCAGCAGAGCACAGCACAAAGCCCACCAAGAAAAGAAACAACAGCAAACCTGTCCGCACCTTCATCGTCTGCTTCTCCTTCATTATGATCCGTGAGAGCAGAACCACCCATATTGGCATCGTTGCTTTTACTGAAAACAGGAAAAAAACATTGGTGAGGACACAAAGCTTGGGGCCACCTCCAGGAACCACCATCAGCAGAGGGTGAGTGCTGGGGATGGAGGGGAGGAGGAGATCCCATCCCAACAAAGCCATAACCTCAGCCTGCACTGGGTCATCTCTCCTTGTCACTGCCACGGTTGCTTGTAAAATAACTGGCTGGTTCCTAGTGCTCCAGGACACAACACCAGGCACCCACAGGGACACGGGACACCACGTCGGGCACCCAGAGGGACACGGGACACCGTGCTGGGCACGCACAGGAGCACGTACCAGGCTTCAGGTGCTGCACCTGGCACCAGTACAAAGGGGCACTGGGGACCCTTACAAACATCCAGCGAACCCCGGGACATCCCACCGGACACAGTACGAGCACACACCGGGCATGAGGACACCCCGCCGGGTCCAGGCCCCCTTCCCCACGCACCCCGGGCCTCACCTGTGTGCGCGTAGGAGACCGGGACCCTCCATAGCGAGACGTGCGCCGAGACGGAGGCGAAGTACTTGCCGAAGGCGAGCGGCAGGATGTAGCGGGGGTAGGCGCGGGGCGGCAGCTGGGCCGGGCCGGCGGGCGGGACCCTCCAGGCGCGCAGCAGCGGCGGC
>JAAWXA010000051.1:1091581-1114389 GCA_038090715.1 Florisuga fusca
GCTCCGCCTCCGCCCGCAGCCGCCAGCGGGGCCGCCATGGCTCCACCGCCGCCAACGCGTCCTTCCCGGGGCGGGGCCGGGTACGGGTGCCGGTAGGGGGCACCGCCGCCCGCGTCACTTCCGCGCCCGCCCCGCACTCACCGTTCCGCGGGGACTGAGCTCCCGCCGCGCTGCCCGAGCCTCCCAGGCGGGCCGGGCCCAGCTGCCCAGACCGGGCATCCCCAGAGCCCGGGTGTCCCCCAGCTACATCTCTGCTGATTGACGGTGCCTTAACCTGGGCTGAGGGGCGGCCTGAGGCGTTAAAATAACCCAGGAGAGAGCGAGCTCTGCGGGAAACCCACAGAGAAATCTCTTTTCTGATGTGGTTTCGCAGCACCAGCGAGCTCCTGAGGGGATGGCAAATCTTAACAGGCCGGGCAGGCACTGAACACTGCCGCAGGAAACCAAAGGGCAGTGGGCACAGCGACTGAGCACCTACTGAAAGGCAGTGAGAATTGTTCCTGACCTTTAAAATTCTCTGAAGGAATATGTAATGCTGGCTGTATTAGAAAAATGGGTGAGTACCTCTCAAGCAGGAGGGGGGAGCTGGAGCCTATACCATCCATGCAGTCTGTTAAAAGACATTTCTACATCATGAATATACCTATAAAACATGCACTTGGGGTGATGGCGAGTCCCAGGTGGGTTGCAGATGAGCCATTTCATGTCATCCACTGACAAGAAAGAGATTGGCAGGGGATTCATCTGAGATCTTAGAAGAAACAAATTTTGTAAGGCAGGCAGGAGAAACCAACCAGTGGCAAAGAAACCATGCAAAAATGAGAGTACACAGCAGGTACGCACAGGGTAAACTTCATTTGAACTTGTTTACAAAATTGACAAAAAAAAAATAATAATAATCACCTTGTAAACTTAGTCACATTTGTTGGAGCTCACAGAACTGGTTATACTCGCATGCTGAAATAAAGATTGTCAAGCCTTGTCTCTCCCTGGATGGCATCCAAGTGACCCTTACAGCAGAAACACACTTGGTACAGAAGAGGAGTTAAAGCTTGCATTGTGAGGGAGTTTCTCCAGCCATTTTTTCCCTGCGTGGGAAAGGGCCCTAATTCCTGACACTCCGTCAAGCAAAGCCAGATCAGCAGAGTCAGTTTGCTACCAATGTCTGTAATTTGAAAATGGTGATGAACTTCAGGCATCACCTCGCTGTGTGGTCTCCACAAGGGCCACAGGTTGCATCAGAAATGTCATCAGTGAAGGAAAAAGTTGAGTTTATCAAGTGTGATGTAACACTTTGTTATTTCCTGAAATTTGCCCTATATTCAAAGGCCTCTAAAGAGCACAGACCTTGTCCCAAATTAAAGACCATTCAAGGAAAAAGGGAGAAGGGGTGAGGGAAAAGAAGACGCAGAATTCTTTACAGAAACAAAAAGCATTTTCCAGAATGTCCTTTTCAGCCCCCACCCTCAGAGCTAACTTCTGAACTGCAAGACTTTCCCCAACTCTGACACACACTGCTTGACCTCATCAGCCACAGAAGGACAACATGGAAGTAAACTGAAAATATACTTGGAAACATTTTTTGGTTAACACTTTCTGTGTTTTCACTCTCCTCAGATTTCAGGCATGGAAGCAAACAGACATCAATGAAGATTTTTGAGACACCTACACATTTCAGTACCAGTCAGATCACAAAAGCAGTAGATTTGTAACAAGAGTGACTTAAAAATAAACCAAACCTTATTAGGTGTAGTCCAGGGAATGAAACAACTTAATGTATACCTGGTGAGGAACACCCTTTTTAAAACATGCAAGAGCTTGACTCTGTTCTTCAAGGCAGGAGAACTCTTGCCAAGCTGCTTCTCCACAGCAGAGATCCAGCACAAACAGGTTCACAGAGTTAACATCACTAAACCTAGAAATGCTTTTGGTATCATGTCCCCTCCTTTTCCCCTGTACTGGGGGCTGCAGAAACAATCCCAAATGTTAAAGCAACAATAGTTGATAGAAATTCTTAGCCTTCTATAAGGAAACCAGGCTGCATTAGAAACCATTTTAACAGTTAGGAATAACACATCACAAAGTTACTGAGATAAAGATGAGATGAACTGTGAATCTTTGCAGATATAGAGGTACAATTACAGCAATTGGGTTCTCAGTCTCCAGACCCTGGATGCAACCAGAGCTAAAAAATAATCCAACCTGTCTGACTGAATCTCACCAACATGCTTGGAAGACATCTTGCACATCATCCCTAAGAGCTGCTGTCCAGAGTGTTGGAGGGGACTCAGCTTCACCACTCTGCTCTCAGGGGTTCCCAGTCTGATGATGACTTAGAGCTGGTCTGAACTGAGCAAACTTTTAAAAAAAACATCAGTGAAGTACAAATAATTCACAAACTGGTTTGTGCAAATTTTTTTTATTTCCACATTTATATCACAATGTGTCCACTTAAAGGACCAAATAGCAAAGTTGCTCCCTTCTGCATCCCAAGAACACAGAAGTCTAGTTACTGTACATTCACTAAGGCTCTTTGTTTTTGCAAATTGCGTTTATGATGGATATCCATAAGGCAAACAATATCTAAAGGAATGGTAACAAGTATATTTCCAGCATACAAACAGGCTTCCTTTTTCCCTCTCACAGTACAGTTACAAACTTGTAGCACCCTCATTACATATAGATTCTAGAAAAGGTGGGGTTTTTTCTTTTTTTTTTTTTTTTTTTTTTTTTTTTTGTTTGCAGGAAGGGAGAAGGAGGAAAAATATTTGGCTGGTGGTGGTAGGATCAAAAATATTGTTAAACATCTAGTTTTTTGCAGCATTTCTCAGAGACTGGATTTAAACTGAAACCAGACTAAAATATGTGGATGCCTATGGAATGTTGAGCTGAAGCTGGCTGCCCAGCCTGCAGTGCAACACCTGCTGTTTAAAACCCAATCTCTGTACCACATGACTTGGAAAAAAAAAAAGAAAACAAAACAAAACACAATCATGTCCAGAGATGTGATACAAATAAAACTACAGTTTTTGCACATTGTCTCTCGAATATCTCACTGCCAAATAAAAACTCAAATCAAGTCAAATAAATAGATGCATATTTTGTTAAGGTAACTTCCACAATTTTCTCTGTACCTGCCTGTGATAAGATTCCGGCATTCAGAAAGTGCTGGAAATCCTCTTCACTTCTTGGGGACTAACACTTTTTTTATAGCTGGCTTGCTATAGAGTTTTGAACTCAATTTATCAACCTTCGTATGCCTTCCTTTGCAATTGTTAGTAAACTGGTAGCAGCATTTCACAAAAGGAGAATTTAAAGGAAAGAGCTGTACAGAACCAGCTCCCTCCCACCCTCTGCTCGTTGGGGCTGTGTCCAGGACAGGAGGCTCTCTCCAGCTGTAAGTGGCATAGTGTCTGCCCGTTTTGCTAACTGCAGATGTAACAAAAAAAAAGAAAAAAAAAAAAGAAAAGAAAGAAAAAAAAAAATAAAAAAGCATTCTTAGCAAAACTGTACTCAGTCTAGGCAGACGTAAGGCAGGATGTTCAATCTACCATCATCCCCGTGTGGATCTAGAGATATGCACTGTGTCCAATCATACCAATTACCCTGTGTGTCATAACAACCGTTCACACCTGGCCAGTGATGTTCACGTATTCTGTCGAGGTCATCACTTGTGACCTCCCTTGTGACCCCAGGCAAGTCTGTAGGTTTGCTGTTAGGAGCTAGAACATGAGTCTTTCTAGCCTCTTTTCTAGTGCTTTCCTCCTGCTTTAAATACTCAGACATGAAGTAGTGAGCTCCTGGAGTCTGTACTCCTGATGAGGACAGCAAGCTACTCTGTCTGTTTAAATATGACTGAATGATTTCATTTCTGGATAACTCTTTCCAGTTCGTTTGTTCAAAAGGGCTTTGCAGGTTGGGTTTTTGCTCCTGCTTTTCCGTTTCTGTCCTGTGCTGTTCAGTCACTGCAGGGATTTCTACCTGCAAAGGATCTTTCTGTGTTAAAGGTTTTATCTGTCCTGTCATGGGATCAAAAGTGAGTTTTCTCTCTTTTAACCTCACAGGTTTCACACCCCCTTCTGTCACGTGCCCATCCAAGTTGACTGTATAGTCTCTGGGTCGGTACCTTTTCTTCTTTTTACTATCAGAACCTGAAGCAGCATCATCACTGTCCATCTTTGAAGTGTCCTGTGAAAAGCCCACGTGTGACGTGAGAGGTTCCCCAGGGTGGGAGCTGGTTTTGCAGCTGGGAGATGTGTGCTGTTGAAGCGACCCTGCTGTGTGCCTGTGCTGGCTTTCAGAAGGTACCTGCTGCTCCTGCCAGGGCTGAGATACCTCAGGGACTGCTTGCTGGGTGAACTCCAGTCTTTTTGCTGGCATTGGAGGCGTTGATGGTTGCATCAGGGATGGTGGTGGTGATGGCACCTGCGCAGTGTCTAGGAACTGAGACCTTTGAGATGGACTGGGCATCGAATCCTTTGGTGAGTACGTGGTGTGCTGCCGAGCAAAAGTCTCATGCCTGACATTCCTGGGGCTAAAGGAGGAGCAGCGAGGACTCTTGGGTTGGTGTGGCCCGGTGGCTTCTTCTGATTTCTCATGCTGCTGAAACACTGCAGTCTTTAGTAAGGAGGAAGTGCTGGAAGGTTTTACAAGTCCTGGAGAACTGGTGTGAGGTTTTACAGCATTTACTGGGATCTTATTGTGTTTATCGTTTTCACTGAGTTCTGTCCTGCTGCTTTCAGGCCCCCCGTGTAGATTTATGTCTACAGGACTAGGAAAATTTTCAGGACTACCTCCAATTCCATTTGTTGGAGGGGGTGTAGAGTTTTGTAATACTTCATGACTAGCTTTGGAGACGTTTGGGGGAGGAGGACCCTGATGCACATCCCTGTGTTCACTTTTCCTTTTCCGATTTCCCAGTTTCTCTGGTTTGGGAGAGTTTAGTTTCTGTATATCATTCCTGCCTTTCAATTCACTGATTGGCTTTGACCCAGCCACAGCAGGCAGCTGTGCTTCTGCTTTGCAGTTGTGAGCACCACCATTTGCTGACCCGGGTGGATTCGGCAAGCCTCTCGGCACTGGGTCATTCTGGGTCACAGGTTCTATCAACTTCTGCCAATTCCGTAACAATTTCTTGGCACGTTTGGCAAGTTCCTCATTGGATGTCTTCTTCCTCACCTCATTGATAAGTCTCCCGAGTCTCGTTTCCTATAAAGAAAGGAAAGTTGTTTTACAAACAGGTATCATTCTTAACAGATTTCCTAAAGGAAATTTCTGCTTTGTAACACCTGGTTTAAAACCACTGAAGATTTAAGTGTTGAATTAATCCTTTTTGGAAAGGATTTGTCCAGTTGGAGCAGTGCTCTGCCAGGCAACATGAAACCTACTGCAGGTTTCAAGCCACCATGTCTTTACTCCCTGGCTAAAGCCCCAGAGCCATTGGCTGTGAAAAACAGCAGAAATTAATTCTTTAATCAGCAAGAATCTTGAGAATCAAGGTACAAGCTCAGATTAGAAAGGAAACTCCAGGCAGAAATGGTGCCTGTTTATCACAATGGAAGGATCAGATCAGCAGAGAGAGGCAGGAGAAAAAATTCCAGGATCTTACAGTGCTACCCTGACAAAAAAAAAAAATCTCAGTTTCACAAACCTGACTAGCAGGGGTGCCACTATGTCCTTCCTACCTTCTTCCTCCATCTCTCCTCTCCCTTCACTCCCCAGTATCTTGAGAGTGTGAAAGATCTAAACAAGCATTCCTAGGGTGTCTCAAAGAGGCTTCCTAAGCGGAAGGAAGTGTTTGATTGTTCCCAAAACACATTTGAAAACAAAAGAACTGTTCCACAAGTTGGAGTACTTAAGAAAAGCACTTCAAAGGGAAACTGTGAGAGAAATATGCAGCATGTTGTGATACATACATTGAAATACAGCTGGAATTATGGTTAAGCCATCACTAAAAGCAATACCAATATTTTCAATATAAAGATTAAATATATATATAATTTCACCATAAGAACTTCTTTGGTCTCTGTTTTCAAGAGTGGCCAAGTGAGACTGCAGCTGCTGCCCCAGTCTGACACTTCAGCTTTACACACACCTGATCTCATCAGCTAGATCAGGTAATTGGAACCTCCTCAGCTGAATTTAAGATTAATTTTATAGACACAAACTAACTATATCCTTGCTTCAGATTCTCTGGTGCTTACTCACCACACATCACCAAAAGGTGCCCAGTACTTCAGCAGGCAGTGATGTTGCTGAATGCAACAGAATTAATCAGCAAGTGACTAATTTAGTGCCCTACAAAACAGGAACTGTGCTGCCCAGAATACTGATCTGAACCCAGAAAGTCACTGTGTGTCCACTGAGATGCCAGAAGCAACACAACAGGGACAAAATAATATCTTAATTGTGAATTCTTTGCAATCAACCTATTGATTCAAGAAAAGCTCTTATGGAAATGAGATAGGCAGAGAAAATCCTTTTATACACATAAAAATCAAGTCATATTTAGAGGGTGACATACCTCAAGTGCCTCTTTGGTAATGGGATATTTCTCCAAGCTGGAGATGACTTCCAGCACTGCCACCATGTTATGGATCTGTAACAAGGAAGACAAAGTCACTTCATGTTTCATGTACAGGTCTGAGTTACCAAATGTAATTTAGGACCTTCCACTTTATAATTGCTGGAAGCATTAATCACAAAATTGCTATCACTCTGTCTGGCTTTAGGGAGCCAATTGCTCAAGGAACAGGGACAAGGACACTTTACTGACCTAATTGGAAACAGCAGAAGCTGTAACAAACATACTCTTACCTAAAACTAAAAGAAACACGAGCAATAAACCCAGTGTGACTTATCAGCAAAGTCCTGAGACCCTCTACCCAAGGCATCAGTTAATTGTCCTACAGCCTAACCAGACACGTTAAGTGCCAAGTGGACCAAGAAAAGCAACAAGTCAGGTCAGAAATCTCACCTTTATTCCTTCAGCCACTACTTTACATTGACACAAGTCAGAGTTCTACTCGTTTGTTCCAAATATTGCTTCTTCCTGCAGTGCCACATCTCGAGGCTAAAGCCCCAGGTCCCAGTGGGTGCTGTGCCCAGCAGGTGTCCCCAAACCATCACCCTCCTCCACACGTCTCACACAACACCAGCCACAGGTTGTGTTTGCCCAGCCTGGGGGATGGTGAGGAGCCAACAGCTGCAGAAATTCCCCTCCTCCAAGTGTGAAGATGCTGATGAGCTCCCTGGTGAGTTCCACTGCTGGACCCCTGAATAACCTCTGCGGGTGCCCCAGTCTGCAGAGGTTGAGCATGAGTGGGACTTCAGTGATTCCCATGAGGAACCCCAGACTGCACAGGGAGCTGTATTTCCATTGCCTGATGGTAACAGCATCAAAACCTGGGGTTCCTAATTCACCTTTGTAAGGAGATTTAAAGGATAAGCCAAGGAAAACTTGAATCACGGTCTCACTTATTGCTTAATTTCATTTCTGACTCAACTGGACACAAACTGGATCTGAGAAAAATCTCCCAGCAGGAACTTCTGCAGGGATCCCACATTTTCCTAAAGTCTCATCAGGAGCACAATCAGGTAGCCCAGCCCTGCCCTCCTAGCCACACACACTGCTGCAAGATTCCTTATTTTAAGACATGGACTTCATAAGGCTTTAGCTTTTCCAGGCCAATTCTACCCTTCTGTTAAGGCACCAGGAGAGAATCAGGAGCTGAAGTCTCTTCATTTCAGACAATCCTGTGCACAGACATTTTTTTCCATCACAGAAGGACTGCTAAATGTTGGATGTTGGAGATACTTGGATGAATCTATCAGCAATTAAATCTCTGCCTGATTTTTAAATTTATTTTTCTCAAACTTACTTTTAAAGTCCACGAAGGCTTTGAATGATTCTGACTCTTACAGGTTGTAAAACTAACTCCAGACCAAAGATTAATTCATTTCTCATTTGTCTTTTCTCCACTGAACTACAATTCCTCCACAGATATTTAAAGCCCTGCCACCTGGTCAGGTCTGGCAAAACTGAAGCTTTAAAGCAGCAACAATGTGTTTTGACATATTTTAGTTCTTAATATTTCACTTCACTGACTTTCTTCCATGTTCTGATCCTTGCACTGTCCTCAGTGCCCAGGAAGGAAGATTTAGCACCAGAGCTTAACACAAAACACCAGGATTTTATTTTTTTTTTTAATTTCCAGAACCAAAGCACTTAGAATAGTTAATGCTCAATTCTGGGAGTTTCCAGACAAACATTTTTAGACTTGCAAAACATGATACTCTACTACCCAACAGGTATTTTAGACTATAAATTACCAGGCTGCAAAAAGGCTCTTTGCAATGCACACACCAATAACTGGTACAATTATTTTTGCAGTTACTGGTAATCCCCAAATATTCATTGTCTAAGTGATGGCAAAAAAGCATCATTAGTCTATCAAAAGGTCAAGATGGGGAAAATGATACCCTGATGTACATACACACCTGCAGAAAAATGAAACTGGTCAGGGAATTTCCAGTAACAGCTTTGCCTTTGTTTCAAGTTACCCAAACAGGCAGAGGGATGTCCCCAGATGCTAAATCACCCACTGGAGACCAGGTGGACACCAAGACTGAACCCACTCCCTCCTCTGAGGGACACATGGTGAAAATGAAGAGTGAAAGCAGCTCCTGGTGAAACACTGAAACATCTATTTCAGATTTTTCACACATTTGTAACCAGTTGAGAACACGCAGTTACACTGGAGCAGCCCCTGCCAGGAGCACCAAGGCTCATGCTCCGGATCAGCTGCAAGAAGCTCCTCTCATTTTCCTCTCTTTTAGACCTGCAGGGAAGCATGGTTCTTAAAAGAGAAATAACTTTCAGGCAGGTTCAACAACTTCTCCACCCTTCCCCAGCAGTTTTGTGCAGTTTTCTTGGAATGCTTCACTTAAACTGTCAAAAGAGAGGCTTACGATAAAAAAAAAAAATAAATAAAAAAATAAAAATAATATTTTGCCTATTTTGAAATAGCTATACCACAAGAAATTTTACGAAAACAAGATGACCTTCTCCATGTGAAGACCCCTATTTCAGTAACAGCAGCACATCAGTGTTGCACACCACTGCCTTCACCTTCAACCACTTGTCACTGGCCTAACAAACCAAAGATGTTGTCACCTAACTGACCTGAGACTCAAGCCACAAAACCTACCAGGACATCCTCCTACTTCCAGCAGCACCAAAAATAATACTTTATTAATGCAAGCAACTATTAATAATGCTTCCTGGCTACACAGCAGATAGGCAAGTAACACAAAGCAGAATGGGAAGAAGGATTTTGGCAGCCCCACTCTCTTCAGGCACTGGTTAAGAGGACAATTGCCTAAGTCACCATCTCAGGAACTTGCACATTGGTTCAGCTTCTATTTGTCTTTGTCTCCTTACGCTGCAACCACCCCAAACCAAGAACTTCCATGAAGCAACTCCAGGACTTTGCATTTAGGAGCTTGCACAAAACAGCTAAGAATAATTTCTACAGCAATTAAATTCCCACATGCTACCCCCATGTCATGAAGCCTGACTGGCACACAGACCAAATCACCCAGAAGTTTACTGGAGAACATCTGCTTTGAATCATCTACCATAATCCTTTCCAGCCAACCCTAATGACAGGCACAGAAAACAGATTTTTTTTATTCCATGCAAGTTGCCTGAAGTCATTCAGTCATACTCTGGAGCTTACTACTGGTATCTAAGATCTTTTCCAAGTAAAGCACTAAATGTTTGTACTACAGCCTCAGACAAAAGCACAGGTTTCTGAACTCTCTGGAAAAGATCAAGCAGCTTAATATCCTTTCTTTAACTGTCATCTTAATCCTATTTTGGCTTTTATAAATGAAGAACAATTCAGTAACTAATTCAGGGTGCTGCAGAGCAGTGTAAAAGAATAAGAAAGTGGGTTTGGGTTTAGGAAGTTTGATGGACAGCTGTTCCCTGACACCTTTCTGGGCAGATTTGAAAACAGCAATAAAAATCAGCACCTGCAGACCAGCTGGTACCAGTTAGCATGCACTGGGACTCACTTCAGGTGGGATGAGCAGACCCCAGTGTTACACTTTGATTCTCTTCCTCCAGCTATGGACAGTGCAGTGACAAAGCACAAAATGAGCACCAGTTTAACACCTTTCTTCCCTCCTCAGGACAACCTGCACCTGGCTCCTCTGCTGCCTGAGAAACAGATGTTGCAGAAACCTCCCATTGCAAGTGTTTGAATCAAGTAAGTTTTTAAAAGATATCTTGACACAGTTTCATATAATCATGGCATGATTCATTTACCTGAATCACAGGTTCATTCTCCTGACATCACAGTTTGTAACAACCAATAATCTGAACCCATGGTAAGCAGGTTGAAGCACTATCAGATATATTGGAAGACACTGGCTTTGAGAGAATGCATCTGTCATCATACTCCAACTTACTTCTTCCACACATGCTCCAAAGAATATTTTTCTAGTTTCAAAGGAATATTTTCATTTTTACAAAAGCAAGCAGAGAAGCAGCCCTACTGTGTTTCCTGGTGGCAATTCATCCCTGCAGAAGTTCACAAGAGCATTTGTACCAAGTTTTATTTTTATTGTCTTCCCCCTGCTCCTAGGGACAGCAGCATTTTATTGGGTAGTTATAAAACCTCTCATAGATCTATAGGCTGTGTATACCCTTAGGAAATGTTCAAGAAATTCCCAGGGTCAAGGTCAATACTGCTGAAATTGCCAGGAAGGCAGAACCAATTCACAGTGGTACAGGAACAGCACCTTGAGCAACATCACCCACTCAGGTTTATTTTCTCCAGAGTGTCACCTGCATCAAAAGCACCAAATCCTACCCTGGGCTGGGGTCTCTGATCAGGAGCAGACCCTGCCCCCAGCACTGCATGTGTGTAAAAGCTCCTCCATGGCATAAGACCCTGAAACGTGGAATAAGAAGGAGGAAAAGAAAAGTTGCTATTCACAGTTGGCTTTATTTAAATGCAGCAATGGAAATACAGTAGAATAGTGTTTATTTAGCCCTTCACAGAGGATGCATCAGATACCAGACACTGACAATACATTTCATAAACAGTAAACTATCATGTCATTTTTTTTTTCCAAAGATACAGACTAAACACAAAGTCTGAATTCAGGTTACAACCTGATGGTATTTAGTTCAGTTCCCTTGCAACTGATCTATTAACAGTTTCCCCTACCCCCAATGTGACATGATGCTATCTAAAGATAGGGTAGACGAGATGCTATTCACAGAAGTGACATACCAAAAAGATGACCATGCACTACTTTGCTCATAATGATTGAAAATGTTTGAAAGTCAGCTTGCTAAGTGGAGTTCAAACAGTCACCTGGACACAAAAGGTATTTTTAAAGGTGGTAGTGAGTTCTCCAATAGCATTTAAGTAAAGAAGATCTTTAAACATGAAGGAATCAACGATTTGAGTTGAAAAATCAGCCACTGAGAGAATCTTCTATGGCAGAGACATTAATTTGGAGTCTATGCTTTGAAAACTGATCAGAAACTAGTGCTGCAAAACAAGAGGTAGAAGAAATGCTCCTGGACTACCAAAAGCAGTCAAGCTAGTGGCCAGACAAAACAAGCACTTCTCCTTGCCTCTGGATTTAACATTTCCAGGTCTAATTTTAAGATTCAAAGCCATTTGCATACATTTTATTTGTACTTAGGCTTTATTTAAGGGCAAACTAACACCATCCAGATACCTTCTCCTATATACTTTACAAAGCCAGGATCAAACAAGAGTTAAGGTCAGGTTCCACCAAAATACCACATTGCCCAGAACCCAGCAGACCTGAAATATTTCACTTGAGTGAAAACACCAGTTTAGCTCTCTGTTACCAACTAAGGTGTGGAAAGGCTAGAAGAGCCAAGAGATCCAGAGCTTGCCAGCAGAAAACAGTTTGCCTTGGCAGTTACCAACAGCTCTGAGACACAAACCCTTAGCAGTTCAGAAGTGCCAACACCACCCCAAAGGGGACTTCTGACCCTGGCAGCAGCCCCCAGGGCTGGCCTTGAGGCAGCAGAACATCACACTTGGGCAAGGCTGGGGAAACCACCCCGTGGAAGTGGTAGCCATTGGTGAGGGCATGTAGAAGATCTAAAAGGTAGTAAAAACCAGAGGATGGAGGCAAAACACACACCCAGAAACCAAGCAGATGACAGGAGAGTGGTGGCACGTTGAGGGAATCCTCCTCCTCTACAGGCAGAGGGCTTTGAGGCAAACTGTGTAATACTTTTCCCCATTCATATTTATCAGTCAATAATTGAAGATATTCTTATTACTCCAGAGAGGGATAATTGTCACTAAATATTCTGTATAATACTGTAACAATTGCAGCAGTAGTGCCCACCCCTCAGTTTATGAGCAGCACACAAGACACTGCAATGTGAACCCCAACCCCCCCTCTTCTTTTTCCATGCCCCACAAAACCAAATAGTCAGACCATGAAGTTGGGTAAAACCATTTTAGGGAACAAATTTGACTGTGATTTAAAAGCCCAGCAGCTGGAGGGAAGCTTAGTTGCATGAAATAGTCCTGAACTGGAAAGATGTGTGTGGCACAAAGTCAAGATAAGGGAACAGAGTAAGGAGTGAGTAGTGTGGACCACAAAGCCAGGCAGTGACTGTCACAGCAGGGCAGAACACACTCAATGCTATCTACCACAGCACACTGCAAGCACGATAATTTTAGTCTTGTTTTTCACTCAGCACCACACTGATAAGGAATGGGGTAGGAATCAAAATTCAGCTGGAATTACATGTTCATCTCAAGGCACCGGAGTTCAAGAAGAACGTAGACAAAGAGGAAAGCAGTGATAAGAGGTTTTGAAAAGAGGGTTAATAAGAAAAAGAAAGTTCTCAGTTCACACAGTATTGAAAAAATAGGGAGGAGACAGGCAAAGCCTGAAATAAGCCTTCCTGTGCTTTATTAAATAAAGAAAATGGTGATCAACTGTTTTCATGCTCGCTGGCCTAATTTGCAACATGACAAATTCTGATTGCACATTAGAAATAAACAGAGAGCTAGCAGTGCCCTCAAAGCAGCTCTCACAACCTGCCCTATCCACTACAGAGACTGAAGAACAGCAAGTAGCAGAAACCCACTGCAAGCCCCACTGCTCAAAAGAAATTCAAAACTGTGTCCCCTCAGAGAGACACATCCAGGTACTCAGACAGTTTGCATGACAAAGGACCCACAAACCTCAACACTCCAAAGCCCTCTGACCCCCCCTGCCCCACCACAAGGGGAGGCTCCCAGGCAGTGCCTGGAAATCCCAGGAGAATATCCAGGGCTGTAGCAGCCTCCGAAGGCAGCTGTCACCCCTCAGGCTCTGCAGCCACTTCACCATTTCAACCACCTCATGCTTGTCCCTCTCCATCCCAACACCTGAGCACATTTGCCCAAACGAAGCATCATCAAATCACAAGCATGGAAAGCAGGGAATGTGACCCAGCTCTGCACACCCTTTGCCTTTTGGTGTGATTCTACAGGTCCCACAGCCAGCTACCAAGATGTTTAGTGGAACAAGAGTGTGTTTCATCAGGACTTCTCAAGTGTTGGTCTCCACGAAATAATGCAAAATATCCCCCCTCCAGGTGCAGCACTAGCTACAGATTATTTCAGCAGAATAAATAACACCCACAGAACATATCACCAACACAAAAACCCTAAAAACTCAATCACCACACAGGACTAAAGGCACATAACCATGATACAGAGTTGCTGTTGTACACATGATAACCAGTTCTCCTCCTCTCCCACTTGTGCAGAAAATTTAACCAGGTGAATCCTGGTAGTCACTGTTTATTATAAGCCATGAACTGAAGTCCAAAATGATTGCTTGTAAATTTAGAGAGCCAGAAAATGAAGCTGCTGTGCATCCAAAGTCTCAGGAACAGCTGGTCCTACTTTATCAGGAGAAATGCAGAGTTTGGTGATCATTCAGGCAGACTGCTACAGAATCTACAGAAAATTCAGCCTGAAGATGCACCCCTTCTGGTTTATGATGATCCCTGTGCTTCCCATAGGAAGGAGAGAGCCACTCATTGGAGTCTGTACCTGGACTGGAGGTATTCAGGGAAGAGTCAAGACACAACAGGATCCACTTCAGCCCAGCTCCCTGGTATTATCTACCCGAGTTAGGGCAGGAGCAAAGTCAGACACCCAACTAGATTAGGAGAATGACCCTTCGAGGCGTGGTCTGGACAGAACCACTCTGCAATCACCTTGCTTAATCTTAATGCACTTCAGAGAACTACTGGAGATTTAAAATTATGCAACCTGCATTTAAGAGTGGATGAGAATGGCTTCAAAGGGTCAAGAGCTTTCTGAAGTTCTTAAATATTGTGTTACCCATCGCCTGGAACATCAGCCCAGAGCTGTTAACACACAGCAGTTCATATCTGCCCCTAATGCAGAAAAGCCTCTCCACAATATAAACTTTTGACCCTTTGCTTAAAAAAAAAAAAACAACCCACATCTATCATTGTACTGGTGTACTTTCAAATGCAGCAGGGCAACTTTTTTTTCAAATGCCAGATAAGCTTCTCTGCTGATTCCTTAAATGATAAAGGAGAGCAAGGTAAAAAGCCTGTTAAATACATTGCCCTGTGAAATGCATTCATCCATCTCATAGAAGCACCATATGCTCACATGACTGCTCATGAAAACAAATACTCCATGATGAAGTTAACATAATCTGAGAAAAACAGCCCTAAAAATTGGGAAAGTTTTAAATACCAAGTTTGGAGAGAAACTGCTGTATCCTTTTGACAGCTGATAGAGAATTCCCATCAGCACACACCACAGACAAGCTTCATGGATATGCAAAAAAAAAAAACAAAAACCCAAAAGCAATTTGCCCATCTGCTAAAACTGCTGCTCACCAAATTCCAGATAAAATGCTGCTGACAGTCACCCATTTCCAAACACCCCCAACCCAAATACCTCCAAATCTCTGAAGACTGTGCCTGATAATCAGTGGAGAATGCTGAGCCATTCCCAGCAGTGGCACAACCATTAGCAGCTACTTGCAAACAAAATGAGTTTTCTACCTTTGGCTGAGCTAAAAAGTCTTTCCCCGGAGGATGTGAACACACCACCTCTCATCTCACAGCTTCCCGGGTGGAGAGCTGCCTTACTTTGAGCCCAGCTCCAGACCCAGTGTCCCAGTGTGACCAGGACAGGACAAAAGAACCCAGTACCCCACCAGCATTTTATTTATCTTTAAATACAAAAGACTCGAGAAGCTGCAACCTAGTGCTGGGTTCTCTCAAACCTAGTAGCAAAAAAAGTCATGATTTTCACTTAAGCAACCACTTGGCAGCCAATCTTCAAAACTGCAGTGGAGAAAACACTACAAAAAGCCAAAATTCAGTAGCTTGTATTTTGATAGACTGAAACTCTTCCACCCATGCCTGAGAGAGCTGCCATGAGGCCCTCAGCTTCTGAGTGTGCAGGTACCACCTCTGCAAATCCCATCCCATCCCACCCTGCTGAGCTCCATCCAACAACCAACTGTAGTTTTCTCCAAGGATAAACTATAATATTGAGGCATACATTCTCCTGGAACTTTTCAGGATGATAACTTACACACAAACATCATTTCCATGTATCCTACCCCTACAATTAATTCACACAGCATGATGAGTGTTCCTCCTGGCCTTGCTACCAAGCTCAAGAGCTCTGCCCCAGTGCTCAAGTTACAGAACCTCAGAGCTGTTTGCAGATGTCCTGCAGGGTTGTTTGCTGAAGTTACAGAGTGCATCAATCACCACCTTGGGAAAAAAAAACCCCAATGCTTCTCCATCTTCAGAAGTTCTACATGCCTTAAAAAAAAACAACCCCATCGATGCAGACCTGCAGTCTGATGGTGATACTCAGTAAGCTGATTGGGAATGAACACAGAGAGGTGTGAGAAAGCATCTCCCCCAAAGCACTGCCTGTCACACTCAGGCAAGATTTCCACCTCTGCACAATCTTAACAGCACCAAGTTTCCAAACACACCCAGCTGAGGATGTTGCTGAATACAAACTTGGACATAGGATTCCTCTCCTCCCCAACTCCTGTGATGGAAACAACTTTGTTCACTAAACCAGAATGAATTCTGATTCACTTCCAGTGATTCCTCAATGGAAATTTCTACCACCAACTGTTTGGACATGCTGAAAATTGTCAACTTTGATATGAACAATCCCACTAAAGCATGGACTTCTGACCCATGAAAGCCATGCCCCAGGAAGCTCTGACATGCTGCTAAGTTTAGCAGATTGCACCTTGAATTAAAGCAATTTGCTAACACTTAAATATTGTTCCAAATACTGAAAACGTGAATTACCTGCAGAAAAGAATAATTCAGCTGTTAAAATACCGAATAAATAACCCTACATTTACATTACACTAAATGTGATGCACTTACCTTTACCTTCAATTATTTCTTTAAAGACCAAGGTCCTGAGAGGGGCCACAACATTCCATGTCATACAGGCAGCAGAAAGTTTATTTGAAGTTATCACCAAGCACAAAATGTGTGAGACGAGATAGCAGGAAAGTGTTATCAGCCACAACAGACATGGTTTGTTTTTTTTTCTCATGAAAACTACACTGACATTCATTTTAACTCCATATCTAACATACTGGAGCAATGATGACTTAAGAAGTGCTTCTTAATTGACATCAGATTTCCCCAGTGGGCAGAATCTATTCTTTCTTCCCCTATCCTGAAACTTTTTCTGGCTCCTGAAAAAAAACCCAAACAAACCAACATTCCACTTGTCAACTGCAGCAGCTCCTTGAAAAAGATGGAAAAGGCTCTTCCCTTACAGGATACAGGGAGAAAATGCTTCACCTGCTCTGGCACTACGTTAACCAGGAGCCAAAGGTGCCAGGATGACTGCTGTGTCAGAGCCACCCCAAAAACCCTGAAGAGAGGCAACAACTCACACCTTACGTGCCCCCAGCCTGGGCTCACCTCATCTGGCTGTGCAGAACAAATGACAAAACCCCAACGAGTGACAAACTGGAGTTTCTACCCTAGGGTCCAGACTTGTGAAACTCGGGCTAAGCCAAAGGTCTGCATATTTTGTAAGACACAGATTGGCTCCCTCCCCATGCTGTGGTTCATGGTGACTGGCAGAGATTAGCCATGCTGTTTACCTACAAAAAAAAAAAAAAAATCAGTTCTTCCATTCAGTAAACTGTTTCATGGTTACCTCAAAAAAAATGTCTTAGAGGAGTTATTTCCTCCCCCAGTGCTTCTGCCCTTCAGCCTCTGAGCAATCCAAGAGCTCATTTCTCCCCAAGGGTCCACACTGGGGTGTGTGCAGGCAGCTCCTGGCTGCCAACTGCTGTCACTTGGGTTGGCAAAGCCTGATCCCCTTTGAAGGACACAAGGGGTGGCTGCAGAGGCTCTGTCCCCTCTCCTCAGCACACAGGAGCCCAAGGACTGCTTTGTGCCACAACTGCCACCTCCCTGAGGCTGAGGCTCCCCCTGCTGAGCCCCCTCTCAGGCAGGGTTTGGCCAGGGGAGCTCCTGGGCCAGCTCCCTGCAGGGTCAGCCAGTGCCAGCACAGGGAGGGACCAGGAATGTGCAGCTGGAGGTGGGAAGTGGATGAGGATCACAGGAGCTCTCCTGCCGGGTGTGGCTCCATTGGCAGCCCCTGCTGAAAGCACAGAGTCAAAACCAAGTCAGTGCAACCTGGGACCAGCTGAACCATCCAGCCATGGCCTTCCCCATCTACTCTCGAGCTGCAAAACTCACTGACTCAGGAGCATCCTCCACAAAGGAGCTTTCCAGCCTCTGCTCCAGGAACACATCCCAAGCCCTCTTGCATTACTGCCCTGCAGAGAACACAGGGGATGGCTCCAGACATCCTTCAGCCACACACAAGTGACAGTGACTACAATAAAGCCTCCACAAGTGAAACCTGACCATGAGGCATCCCTTCTCATCTCATAAAACACAGACAGGCTGTTATCCAGGTGGATAACTTTTAGAGGTAACACATCCCCCTCTTCCTAAGAGGTCCCAAGCCAGCCTGCTAAGGGGAAGCAGGAGCACTCCCCTTTTCAGCTTCTCAACTTATTTAAACACTTTAACACCCAATCCTGCTGCCACATGTGCACTAGTGCTATTTGTGATGCACCAGAAGTTTTATCAGGCAATTGAGGTACATCAAAAATTACCTGGGAAAAACAAGACACGTTGTCTTTTCTTTTTAAACCCCCTGATCAATTCTTCTGTTCAGCTCACCACACGATCCTGCAAATTGTTGCACCAGCACACAGAAATTGGGTGTGTGTAGCAGGAGTAAGAAGTGGGTGTTACTTAAATTGTCACTGCACAAACACTCAAATTACAGCTTCAGAGCAAATAACTACTGCCATCACCACTGCAACCTGGGGAGTTTCAAGGAATTAACAATAGAAAGGCAATTTGGCATCCCTCTCACTGACCCCTCAACCCAAACTCTCTGCTACTTTTCCTGGCTCAGATTTTCTTAGCAGCCCCAAACTTTATAATGGCCCCAGAGCTGCAAGGACTAGTGCACAACTGAAAAGTTCTTAACCTCCTCAAAAGACATCTCAAGAAGTAAATCAGCTGTATTAACACCAGGAAGAAACTGACCAGGATTATCCAAGCAATTAACCAGACAGGTGCTAACTCAGACAAGGTCCACTGGCTGTATCTGTAGAAACAGGGCAGACACTGTTGGAATGTATTTCCACCAAGTACAAAAAGCTATTTTGGAAAAAGCTGGATAGGAAAGTTGCAAAGCAAGGCCAAAAAACCCACCATAGCACCGCCTCAAACAGGTGGATTCAAGTGAATCCAGCTGTTGGTAACAAAAAGCACACACACACACACCAAAAAAAAAGCAGCCACCCTCAGTTAAGGTTATTTAAAAAAAAAATTATGAAGATACTAAAACAATGAGACTTACTACATCAAGCCCAAATCTGCATCTGGAACTCAGGGCTGACCCAACTTTGGACTCTGTGTGGTAGGAAATGCCACAACCACCTGCATCTTTCCACACACACCTGAAACACAATCCCCTGCACAAAATGTGAGACTGCTTGAAACAAGATAAGCTACAATAAGGAACCAAAACGGGGAGAGGTGCAACAGGTTCCATCCTCCCTGCATGCTGCAGCTTCCTCAAAACTGATAAGCTTATTAAGGCCTTGACAGAAAAGGATAAAGCTAAAGCAAGAGCCATGCCCGGGCTACTTTCGCCCACACGGAACACTTCCCTGCATCCAAAGAAATCACCAAACCCCTCCTGAAGCTAAACACCCTCATCCTCCACTCCACATCATCACGACAGCACCTGACACATCCTCCCCTCCCTTGAAAAATAATTTCCAGTTATTGAAAGCATAAAAATCACTGATGAGAGAGGGGTTTGTGTCTAGGACTTGGGTAAAGCAATCAGTGCAGGGAAGAGCCATGGAAGCATCTTGAGCTCTGACTGGTGCAGCAGCTGGAAGATCAGCCCAGGCCAAGGGACTGCTGAACATCTTACAACACAGGGACCAATTTCTTGTTAATAATTCAGCTCATGGACCTCTCCTGAAGGTCTGAGCAGCATGGCCAGCTGAGACACCTCATGGATGGCAGCTTGATTCACAATCCACTCCAATCACACAGCGAGCATCAAATCCTCAAATCAGAGCTGGGGCTGCATCCCAGAGAGGTATTAATGGCAAATCATTAATTTATTGTCTAATATTGAAGATCCTGGAAAGACTGCTACCTATTCAGGCTGAGGAACTAGTTAATTGCTAGCACAATTCTAACAGCAGTGGGGAAGGACAGGCTTTCCCACCGAGCTCAAACTAACAGCTCTCATTATTCCTGACATCAGGTAATCAATTCCCTGAGGAGCACAGAGCACAATTTAACAAGGTGGAGGTGTTCTGCTTGCTGGAAGAGGTGGTTTCTCCACACACTGAACCCAAATTGAAAAGCATTGGTTCTACCAGAACCAGGAATATCTGCCCTGGAAGATCCCACACAACTGCTCCAGTAAGGTTTCACACACTCTGCTCCAGTTCCTGTTTCAATATGTTTCTTCCAGGAAAAAGGCTTTTCTTGTAAGAAAATCATGTCACTCCTCACTGTGGCAATACCAGTGACCTCCTGCTTTCCTCTAACAGGATTCCTGGTTCCTTCCCCCAAAGGCACAAGCTTTGGAAGGAAACTGATATTGATACTTAGTGTTTAAGTCAAGCAGCAGAAGTAGCTTGCCCAGATGTTTTTTTGCCAGGGGAAAAGGCTGAATAAATGAATACATAACACCAGACATCCCAGGTGGCTTCCAAGATGATGTAATTTTTTTTAAAAAAGCTTATTTCATATAGCTCTCCTTTGAAATAGAGGTTACTTGTGTAAATTCTGAGCTGTGTGAAACAAAGTTATAAATACATTCTGCAGCTATTACTAGAAGAGGTCTCAAGTGCTACATGCATGTGTACAATGAAAACATTGCTCCTGAGTCAGCAGAGCTTCATGGTGCAGTTAAAACAAAGATGAACAGTTGGCAGAAATGATTTCTCAAGGCAAGCTGGTTCTGAAAGCTTGGGTAAAAGATTATTTTGACCAGTTCAACTCAACACAGGAAGAGAAACTATTTTTTAATTTTTTTTTTTAAGGCAGGTCCTTAAACTAAACCAAGATCTGTACCACAAGGACCACACTGGAATGAAGATCTACACCAGAGAAACAGTTTGTATCAGAGAATGTGTCACTGAGGCTTAAATTTAGTGCCCCTAAGTAAAGACCCACAAAGAAACATCTCTTCCTCCTCAGCCTCACAGACTCTTTTGCATACCTGACAGTATCAGTGCAGTTTTCACCCTCTCTGCTCTCCAGAAACACACACAGAAACACACTGACAGTGATACTGAAAATTCTGAATGAAATCCAGGCCTCAAAGCTTGACTTCCTTGGTAAAGAAGGAAGTCAATGACAAAGATGAATACTTTGAGCTCGAATGCAACCACATCTTTTAGGAGAAGATTCCAAAAGCCAGAAGAACATCAGGAGTTTCCTGTGAGTACCAGCAAGTGCCATAGCTGCACTGACTTCCTCCTGCAGAAGAACATCACAACAGTTTCTTACACTTTTCTACTGGTGGGATCCCCAAGTGGGATCAAATTCAGAATCTGCTTTGAAGCATGTTCAAAATGTAAGCTTCTCTTGCCTTCAGGAAAGTGGCATGCCAGATGGTTTTACTGATTCTTCACCCTGTCTTCTATGTGCTTTGGAGAGAGAAAGTCTGAGGTCTGAGCCTGCACAACAAATAACTGCACCACCTCTGCTCTCCTTCAAAGAAAAGGTTAAACTGAAAGACAGCCCCCTGCCCACAGGCATTCCTAAACAATGGGCTGATTTTTCTGCCACCAATTATTGCCCTGGATAAGTATCAAGTATGTAGAATTATAATTTCACATACATCACTCCTAAGCTTATGGAGCTACTGACCTGCTGGAAGCTCAGCAGAGCTTTTGGCTGATGCTCAAACTTCCCTTTCCCAGCTGCCTGTTTAGTGCTGGTCCCTCACCACAACCTGCAGACAAGACTCCAGCATAAAGTAACACTGACACAGAGAAGAGTATCCACCACCACATTTATTTCCTGGCTGCTTCATTCTGCACAGCCACAGTGTTTCAGGAAGTAAAACAGAAGGAGGGTGACCATTGGTGCTGACAGTTTGGAAGCAAAAGAAACCATAGATCTGTTACAATTTTATTGAACTGGGTTGGCACTTGGTCTTAGCATCAAGTGAAAAATTTGCAGCCACAAGAAGAGAACCCAAGACAAACAAACTTCATGCAGTGCACCAGCTGACACTTCAGCTGGATCCAGTGCAAGCTCAACTTTGATATTTAGAGAACCACAATTACAATTCACTACTGCTCCTCAGACATGTCATACTGCAGCCCAGGACAGTGCACAGCACAGGGGATTACTAAGGAAGCTACAAGGTCAGGGTGCTTTTTCCTCATTGTCACACACAGCCCACTGCAGAATGTTTCTAAATGGCAACAACTTTATCAGCTACTTTAAGACTTCAATAACAGGTGTTTTATAAAAACCCCACTTATTCAGACAAAAGCAGGTAGGAGTTTAATAGAATGAAAACACTGTTTGACATCCCCAGCCTCCTGGAATCACACACACACGTGACACGTGTGACACATGTGTAGTGTCCCCACAAACTGCAGATGGCCAAGACAAACCCACCTCTGCATCCTGCTATGGCTTACTGCTGATCTAAGACTCAAAAACCTTAAGACAGATTGCAGGCTCTGCAGTCCTCCCACAGCAATAACCACCTAAGTGAAGAAATGCTTTAATGTGCCAAAAAATCCTCACCTTAAAGTATGTGATACTTTAGATAACCAGGACTTCAACCTTAAGGCCACTTATAGGTAAAATATACACCGACTTCTGTGCTTACAGCACATCCCAGGAGGAGCAGATAAGCTCATTACCGCACTGCAGGAAGGGATAACACCGAAGATCGAGGCTGCTCGGTGCTGGAGCAGCTCCAGAGCCCCGAAGCCACCGTCGAAGCCCTCCCGGTGTCCCCGCAGCCCAGGACACCCCACAGCCCGGCCTGAAGGCGGCCGCAGGGGCCGAGGAACAGGTGGGCGCCCCGGAAGGTCCCGGCGAGCAGCGGCGGAGCCCGGCCCAGAGCCCCCTGCAGGCCGCACCCGAGCCGCGGCCTGGCGTGAGG
>JAAWXA010000051.1:1114956-1142442 GCA_038090715.1 Florisuga fusca
GAAGGGAGAGCTGGGATGGGGGGGTGAAGGGAGAAGCGAGCTTGGGGTGAGGCAGCTAAGGGGGGAAGCAAGGCTGGAATGAGGGGGATGAAGAAATTAGAGCAGAGTGAGGGGGATGAAGGAGGAAGCGAGCTCGGGGTGAGGGGAGAAGGGAGAGCTGGGATGAGGGGAATAGAGGGAGAAATGAGGGAAGAGTGAGGGGGTGAAGGGGAAAGTGAGCTCAGGGTGAAGGGAGAAGACGGAGCTGGGATGAGGTGGATGCGAGGCCAAGATGTAAAGGGGATGAAGGGAGAAATAAGGACAGAGTGAGGGGACGAAGGGAAAATTGATCTCTGGGTGAGGAGGGTGAGGGGAAGCAAGGCTGGGGTGAGGGTGATGAAGGGAGAAATGAGGGCAGAGTGAGGGGGATGAAGGGGAAAGCTGAGGCCGCAGAGAGGAGGCTGAGGGGGGAAGCGATGCTGACAGCCCCAGAGGCTCTGTCAGGGCCTGGTGGGGACCTGGTGGCCCCAGACGCCTGATGGGACCAAGTGGCATGGGGAGAAAAGGTTTAAGTAAATAAATACTGGGAATAAGTCATCACTGTTTGGGTGTTGCAGGTGTAATGCCTTGGGTACATGCCCTGCTTCAGGCTGGCAGGGAGGTAATAAGGGCCTTGAATCTATGACAAGGCTAATGTGTTCTGGAGAAAAATATTAGGGCTAAAAGTTTTTGTCAAGCAGAACTTTACTGCCTCGCCCATTCTGAAAATAATGAAAATACAATTAGAAACTACCAACTGTTAATCTGGGCAGAGCTACCCCTACAAAACCAGAGAGAGTTCTTCATTTACCTCATTTCTCTCCATGAGTTGGAAGAAACCACAACCAAGAAGGAGGTCACATTTTCAGAAGCCCATAGTCCAAAAATGGACTTGGTAAGGCATCTTCCCTCAATATATCTTTCCCCAAAAGAAAGCAGAAAAACCTCAGGTAATGGAAAAGAGGGCAACTCAAGTAAATCCCTGCAAGAGCCCAAGAGACTGCATGACTGCATCCACATAAAATATTTGCCAAAACCTGAGCCTTGGAATCATTTAAATAAGGTCTCTCAGCAGTCAACTACAAAAACTGAAGCTGAGGAAGCTCTGCCATTAGTTTACAGTTTGATTTAACATACCCAGCTCTTGTGATGCTGGAGAAAGAGGCTAACTGAACAGAAACAAAAATAACACAAGAAGCCAGACACAATCACAAGACTAGTTACTATTTCTCAAAATGCACCAATACTGGATTCATTTCTCCTGTAACAGAGTGAACACAGCATCAAATACACATTTTACCCTTAAATAGAACAACTTTATTCAACCAAATCCAAGATTTTTTTCCAAAACCATTCCTTAGGATTGGCTTATAGAACTACTTTTGCTATTATCCCTATGCAAAATCCCTTTACATATGGCTTATAAAAAAAAAAAAAAAAAATTTGAAATTT
Source organism: Florisuga fusca (assembly GCA_038090715.1). Taxonomy (NCBI): domain Eukaryota; kingdom Metazoa; phylum Chordata; class Aves; order Apodiformes; family Trochilidae; genus Florisuga; species Florisuga fusca. Next base: position 1,116,427 of record JAAWXA010000051.1, read on the forward strand.
TAATTTTAAAAGCATTTTGTTGGAGAAACAGCGAGAATCCCATTTCTTAAATCATCCTTTTCTATTTCTCCAACAAAACTGAATGGAATAGTGAGAAGTTACACCAATACTCTGCTCAGCCTTATAAAAATGAGACTCAAGTGTGACTTCCAAGCAGCAGACACGTCAGGAGCTGGGAGTGATTAACAATGCAGAGTTTGAAGACTGTGGTCTTCAGCCACACTCCAAATCTGCAAGCCGGGGCACTCTAAGCCTAACAAAACAAATTTAAAGTTCTTTTTATTTCAGTAAAGTCAAAATCATTTTACTTGGAAGATTTTTTGGTCTCAGGGGCCTAAAGGCTGAACCCCCCCCCCAGCAGCGTGCACCACGGTGTGACACAACTGGAGAGGATGGAATTGTCCTGTCCCTGGAGCAGGTGAGGAGCTGGTGAAGAACAGGCCACCATCCCAGGGCTGTATTTGGAAAGCATTATAATGTTTTACTTTTTAGAAAAGTTACGTTTCCAGCCAAAAGTCTCTTCCAAGTTAACAGACATGTTTGTGGATGACTTTCAAGATCCAAACAACCTGGTGGATGCAACAGGAAAGAAAAAACAAAGGAGATGAGAACTAGGTTCACAGTCACAGCAGTGCCCTTCCTTCCAGCTCACATTTCTGGCCACCCCTTGTGCTGCCCACACCTCAGACCTTGGAGCTACAGAAGTGGAAGGAAAGCTGCCTGCCTGTCAGAACTAAAACCTGTTGTTTCCACAGACTGTTCTCAGAGCTGATTCCAAGCTATTACCTGATGGGTTTCTTCCCCTCTAGAATTAAAACCATCCCAAAAGTTAAACTTAAATGCTGGCTGAAATTATGCTTTATCTGAGAGACTCACAACAAGGAGCATTATTTCTAAGGCTACATGTCTCACACTGACAGAGAACATTTTCATGCACATTAGCAAAAAACTGAGGTCAACCAATGCCTCTTTGAAAAAAGTGAAAAGGAATTATGAAACAGAGCAGGAGAGAAAAAGATGCAAAAAGAAACGTACATGCAAGAAAAACCCCAAAACAGATGACTAGAGATAAATGAGAAGCTGCTGCACAGTGTTACTTACACAATCATGCAGAACATCATGAAGACATTCCACAAGGCAATGAAGATTCGAAAATATCTGAGACTCAGCAAGAACTCTCTGATATTGTCACCTAAAAAAAAAAAAAAAAATCAAAAGAAGCCTTTCATGTGAAATATACCCAACAGGCTGACAAGGGACATTTTCAACACTGCCTGAAAAACATGATCAACTCTGACATAGAAAAAAACCCAAACCCCCAAACCAAAAAGGTTTAGAGAACACAAAACTGAAGGTTTAGGTGTACGTACGATCTCTATTATGTTCAGTGTATCCCTACAGAGGAAAACCCACAATAAATTATAAAGAGAGGTCACACTATTAAAAAGGGAAGGACAACTCTCTGGTGTAGTTTCCATCCTTCCTGCTACTTTCTTGTATTCCTTCTCAAATCACCAATTTGGGACCAAGCTAGGGCTGTCATCCCGCTGTGCAAACACCATGGAGGAAAATTTTAGGTTGCAATTTAGCAAAACAAGCAGTTTCAGCCACAGAACGATTCACATCCAAACAAAACGCTGCTCGAATTGTACTCTGGAGCCTTGAAAATTCTTTAACCAAGAATTCCCCTCAGCAAACGCCCGTTCCTGGGTGTATTTCCGAGCCCCGAGGGCTGCTCTGTGGATAGGGCGGCTCCCGGTCCCCTCCGTTACCGGTCGTGGGTTCCCTCGACTCCTCGCCGAATCCCTCCGTGTCTCTCCTCCTCCTGCGGGACAGCCAAGGGGGGGATCAGGGTCAGGGAGGAGGAAGCCCCGGTGCCCCCAAACCCCACCGCTTCCCTCACCCTCCCCGCCCGCTCACAGCCTGAAGTTGAGCACGGCCCCGGCGTTCACCAGCAGCGTCCTACGGGAGAGACAGAGACGGCGTCAGACACAGCCGGGCCGGGTTCCCCCGGATGCCCCCCACCCCGGGGCCCGTCCCCGGTACCCGCAGAGCAGCAGATCCCCGATCATGGCGGCAGCTCCGCTGGCGGAAGCGGAAAGGGCGGGGGTTGCTCGTACCGGTGAGGCGCTTGCGCTGCCCGGAGCTCCCTGGTGCCGGTGCCGGTGCCGCGGCGCCATGGATCTGGCGGGGGCCCTGCAGCTCGGGGAGCTGGCGGCCGCCTTCGCCTCTCTGCCCGTTTTCCCGCTCTTCGACACCGCGTATTTCATCGTCTCCGTCCTCTACCTCAAGTACGAACCAGGTGAGCGCGGCCCCCGCGTCCTTGGCCGCCCGTCCCGGCGATGGCCCCGTCAGTCAGGGCCCGGGGGAGGGCTTGAGGGGGGAACCGGCGCTGGAAGGGCGGTGAATGACACGGGGGCTGCTGGGGGCTGTGGTGTTTTCTGAGGCATAAACGTGACATTTTTTGTGCCTGCCTGCTCCGTACCCCTCGGTTTTTGCTGTCAAAGCAGCTGCGGTGCTGCGTGCGTGATGGGGATTCAGGGCTGGGAGCCTCTCCGCGTTGGTTCTTTAGGGTTCTGACACGTGTCCAAATGCAAAGCAGAAAAGACAAGAATTAAGCCTCTCTGCCTTTGAAAATCAATCTTGCATTTTATTTAAGATGAGGTTTCCGACAACACTGAAGTATCTGAGCTCAGTCACTTCTTTGCTGCTATTCTAGGAATTTGCGTTAACGTTTCTATCCAGTTCCTTGGCTTTTCTGTTCTTGGGGCAATACTTGCCTTCTATTTGTATACAAAAAAGCTGCTTTTCCCCACCTTGTAGACCCTGCTGTAATCTGGTCTCCGGCACCTGAACTGACCTTGCTTCGTTTATTCTCTTGGGTTTCTCTTGAAGAGCTCGATAGATCTGTATCTTACCTTTCACTTTCTGCACTGTGCAGTCCGACTGTGCCTTGGTCTTTTCCTTTGCTATGTTATTTTTGGCAGCATGTGCACTTTGTGTGCTCTGTTCTGAATAGTTTTAGTGTAACTGCCCAATGACTTGAGGAGAAAAAATCCCCCCCCACACTTCGGTACAATTTGGAAATCCTCCAGTGGTGAGATCTCTGTGCTGTAAAACCTACAAACTGTTCTATTGAAACTCCATCTAAACAGAAGTGCAGGGGTTTTGAGGCCTGATCACAAAGCTGTCTTCCAGCATTAAGGCCTGACCAGCACAGTGAACAAGCAACCCTTATGATAAGAGCTTTGAAAAATATGTAAGCCCAGTAATCCACTTGGTCTGGATAAATCTGGGGTGTTCTTTTCTCTTAGTTCCCACACTGCTTCATCCCACAGCTCCTAGGCTGTGTCAGGACAGTAATGTCGTGTTTCCTCCTTGGAGACAGCATGGCTTTGTGGAGCCAAAGAAAAACAAGTGTTTCTAAAATTAAGCCTCAAGCTAAACTTCAGATTCCTATAGAACCAGCTTCATCTCATGGCTCTTGCAGCTGTCTCACTTCCCCTGTTTTCAGCTGGTTCACATGTCTTTGAGGACAGCAGAGCATGACATAGTTGTAGCATCTGCTGATTCACACACTGCTGTTTAAGGTAGGCCACTCTTGGGGATGCTGACCTAACATTTTAGCATTCTCTTTTTTTGACTCCCTATTACTGGCTTAGTGAACAGAGTTTGGTATCTGAAACGCTGCACGAAGGACTCTGGAGCAGTTGGTGGTGATGAAACAATCTGACAGAACTGATGTTCTTGTGAGACTTCTTGAAGAATGATGAAAATTCCTAGAGGAATAAAAAAAAAGGCAATAGAAGGTTGTGGGAGGAGGCCATAATGCAACACCAGATAGTAATGCTGCTTTAATACCTAGCTGCATTTTCAAAGGGCATTTCCAAACTAATACAAGAGCAGGGAAGAATCCTCAATTCCTCTTCTTTCAAATAAAGATTAAGAATGACTGTTCTATTTTTACAGGTTATCTTATGAATGAAAGAGCTGAACAGATAGTTCATGAATTCTAGAGGGCACCTAGGTTGAAGCAATGGAGAGAATGGTAATAGTATGCATTTTATTTTTAGACTATAAAGACATTGATTTCAAGGGAAAAAAAAATGTTCTTTCTGATTGCAGTAAGTAGCAGCAAATACAGGAGATAAACTCTTAGCCAGTTCCTAAACTGCTAATGATTCAGTTTAATTTGAAAGCTTACGGGGGGCCTGCAAGCTATGATGATGCATCCCATCTCTTGACAATATCTGGTACTTGTTCCAGTTTCACAGAATACAGGAGTTTGTATTTTGTTTTAAAAGGGCTTTTCTTTGACTTATTTTGTCATGCACCCCAAGCCTCTTTCTTAAAGGGTCCTGAAGTTTCTGCTTATTTGCCAGATGTGTCTTTTAACTTAGAATTTGCTTTGCAGGAGCCGTGGAGATGTCCCGGAAGAGCCCTTTTGCCTCCTGGCTTTGTGCCATGCTCCACTGCTTTGGAAGTTACATCCTGGCTGATCTGTTACTTGGACAGTCACCCATTGATTACTTCAGTAACAACTCCAGTGTCATCCTGGCCACAGCAGTCTGGTGAGTCTTCTGCACTTCACCTAAATGTACGAAACCATCCGGGTGAAGGGAGGTGTTTGCATGACACAGTCTGTTGTCTTGCTTGGATTAAGTGGGGGAAGAAGAGGTGGGGTGAGGTGGTCTTTTGTACTCCTAGTTGTAGTTTGCAGTTTCTCTGAGCAGTTGTTTAGTGCTCTGATTATAAGGATTGGGTCTAGGCCAGGCATTTCTATTCCTAGCTGAGCTGTGGCCAAACCACAAAAGCAGCGTTTGCTGTGCTGATACCACAGAGAGCAGGGGAGGGGCACACACTGGACATTTAGGGGCATTTTATTCCTCATTTTAGTGAAATGTGCATATATAAAGCACAATTACTCCAAGTTAATTTTACTCAGAACACACGGGTTGTAGATGCTTTTGCATTTCCATCTCTCTGACATAATTCAGGCTAACACTCTTAATCCTCTCTCTGCGTCCCAAATCAGGACAGAAAAACAGGTCCCTAAACTCTTGGTGGTTTTATTCCAGGTATTTGATCTTCTTCTGCCCCATGAACCTCTTCTACAAGTGTGTGAGCTTCCTGCCTGTCAAACTGATCTTTGTGGCAATGAAGGAGGTGGTCAGAGTTCGCAAAATTGCAGCTGGGGTCCACCACGCTCATCACCAGTACCACCACGGCTGGTTCATTATGATGGCTACTGGCTGGGTCAAAGGTGAAACATGAGATGCTCTTAATGCAGGAGAGAGGCACCCAGCCCTGTGGGGAGGGTCAGGAGAATCTGGGAGTGCAGCTTAAGGTGACCACAAGCTGGTTAGTGGCTGTGGTCAGCTGGCTTCCATCAATCAAGCTCCCTAGAGGACAGGTATTTATTCAGATTGCAGAATGGCTCTCAGTTGAGTCACTATCTAACTTTAATGGAGGGCTGAAGAACTGGAATTGCTATCAAATATGGGTGTAGAATTGAGGAATTCTTCATTCCTTCTCAGCTTTTACTGTCATTGTCCTCACCTGCATCTTTTCAGGGGGTTGTCAGTGTTGAAACAGCCCAGTCAGTTTTCCTGTAGCTTTTGTTTGGAGCAAGCATGTGAGCATCAGCAAATGGAACAGAGGCAAACACCCTTTCCCTGCTCTGTTTTTTTCAGGCTGACTTCTTTTAAATTTGGGAGGAATATCATGAACCTTTTGTTCCCCCTAAGTTGTTCTTGTCCCTTGGGGATCTAGAAAAGACTGATCTCTGGTGTGGCAATTCAAGCTGCTCAATTTTACTGTTTCACAGGTTCTGGTGTTGCCTTGATGTCTAACTTTGAGCAACTGCTGCGTGGGGTCTGGAAGCCAGAAAAGAATGAAATTCTTCAAATGTCCTTGTAAGTAGGTAGCCTGGGAATTCTCTCTGTCAGACCAAGAATGGAATAAAAAAAAACTATTTGGGACTGGATGCAAATGATGCAAACCTCTTAGAAAACTTTTCTATTTCTCTTCTAGCCCTACAAAGGCTAGTCTGTATGGCACAATCCTCTTCACTCTGCAACAAACTCACTGGCTCCCTGTCTCTGAAGCCAATCTCATCTTTTTTTTCAGCATGTTCATGATAGTTTGCAAGGTAAGTTTACAGCAGGTTGGCTGCTAACCATGCTACAGAACCAGAGAAAGGGTACAGTGACACTGGGGGTGTTCTCCTTCCTGAGCCACTGCTGAAGGCACCAGGGTAAGATCTGCTGAGGAAATCACAGCATAAATTCTCCATCATCTAGGCAGTATGGTAGGAGATCCTTGTGATAGAGCCATGAGACTTTTGTCTGGGGTGAGCAGAATGCTCTTTACTAGTTAGCATTTCATAGCTGGTGTTATCTTTTTAACCTGAAGTATTCCCTGTTGCCTGGCAGGTTTTCATGACAGCAACTCACTCTCATGCCTCACCTTTTACTCCAGTGGAGAACTACATCTGCCCTGTTTTCTTTGGCTCTGTCTCCAGTGGACACAGCAGCCACCATCACGATCACCACGGAGCCTCCCATGAGGTTTCCCATCCTCCACCTCCTCCTGCCAAGTCCAAAGAGGAGCTAAATGAAGGCACGAGGAAACGGAAAGCAAAAAAAGCTGAATAAAAAAAAAAAATCAACTCCACAGTCAATAGGCCAAGAAAATTCTTCCAGAGCTGAGTCTCAAAGCCACCTGTGACCTCCTTTATCCTCCAGACCTTCTCTCAGGCTCCAGAGGAGAGGTGGAAGCCAAGATGCTGCCGGGCGGGTCCCTGAATTTCATTTGTGCTCTCTGTGCTGCTGCTTCCTTTTTGGTCTCTGTCTCTCTATTCTGATCATATTTTCAGGGATTTGTAGGTTTGTGCCATGAAGATAAGTGGGTGCCAATTCCCAAGCTGTCAGCAATTGTCATGCAGCATTTTCAATAGATGTAAACTCTTTCAGTGTGTTTCTTTCTAAATGGAGGTCGTGGTTTGTGCTCCTGCAATTCCTAAGCTCCTTTGAGTTTTCATTGACCTTTCTGATGTCTACCAAAACAACAAACTGTTTAGAAACAGTCAATGTGGCAATTGGATTTCATACTCAAGGAAATTAAGTTATCTCACATGAGCTTGATCTAATTTCTCCCAGCTCCCATGTTTGCATATATCTCCAATTATTGTGGCATTTTATATGCAACAAGGACATCAACTCTGGTGTCCTGGCCAAACTCTGGTTTTTGTCACCCAGATTCCCTCTGAATCTTAATGGTTAGAACATTGTCACTTAACTAAGCTTGTGTTTGCAAGAGCTTTGAAGCTGTGGAGTGCTCTGAGTGCTATGTACTGATACTGCTGTTATTTTAAACTGTTGTGTAGAGTCGCTGCACGTTGTTAATAATAACGTGTCCCACCTCAAACCTGATCATATTTAACTAGGAAAGAAGCATGGTTCTGGTTTGTTTGTAATCCTGTGGGATACAGGAAGGCTGTGTGAGTGTAAATAAGTATTTATTATTATTTATTTATGATTGCCAGGTCATCTAATTAATGGACCTGAAACTGGCTTTTTAAAATCTTTGCATCTTTAGGGAGAGAATTGGCTATTTCTAAGCCTAGCCCTAAGCCCACAGCCACATGCTGGCTTGTGCTTGAAGCTGTGATTTGGGTGTGCAGGACAGCCTGAGCACTTGCTGGACACAGGAAGGAACATTTCCAATATTCTTAAATAAAGATACAAAGGCTGACGAGGCAAATTTCACACCAGCTGATTAAAAAACACTTTAAAGGAGTGATAAAAACACACCAGCTGACAATATCTGTACTCCTCTGTTAGGTCCTTTTTAGCCAAACTACTGGTCTGTGAAAGCAGTTTGTGTCAATGAGCTGAGAATATGAAATGCTTTGGAGATGAATGCTAAGAACATGAAAAGCATGGCTCAGGGAGGAGTGTCTGTTTGTTCACATCCTGAGGAGTGACTACTGGCTTGTAGACTAGTTGGAAGCTGTTCTTATAACTGATTTTGTTCTGAAAAGTGTCATCTTTAGCACTGCACCCCAAAGGCCAGAACTTGTTTGGAGGGTTGTGGGGTTTTTTTATCACCAAGGGTGACTGTGGTGAAAAGGGCACACACAGGGATGTGGCACTGGGCTCCCAGTTCAGCACCAGTTTGCCATCCCTACCAATAAGGTTTGCAGCTGTCACCTTGCAGCTGGGAATATCAAAATGGAGACTGAAGAACAGCAGGTTTATTTTTTGTGTGTCCCTGATCATTATTGGAAAAAAAAAAAAAAAAAAGTCTTGTATACAAGCAGGTGAAAGCCATTGCAAAAAGTCCAATGATTTGTGGTTTTGACAGTGCCTTAATTTTGTGAGTTTCCCTCCCCTTCAGTAGAAAACAGGAATTCTACCTGACAACTCAACTGTCTGGTTTTGCAAATCCTGGTCTGCTGACACCTGATGTATCACTAGCATGCACAAGATTAAATGTTTTCTGAAATGTCTGATTCAAGAGGAATTTTGTTTTATAAAAGCTGTCAACAAATAAAAATTGTGAAGTGATTCTGCTTGTCCACTGGCACTTGAGGAAAGGCTCCTGTTTCTTTTACTCTCACCTGTCTGAGAAGCTACAGACTCCTTAATCTACAGAAAGTAGATGACAAAGTGATTCTGACTGATTCAAACTTTGGCATGTCCTACAAGGATGTCTGAGCATGTTATAAATGGAAATAACATGGTAAAAGGGCCATTGCTTTTCTTGTAATGTTGTCATGCAAGCTGAATTTCTGAGATTTCAGAGAGGGAAATAAGGAAACTAACTTCTGTTGGCGTTTATACCAGTTGAATCTGTCTTTCCTAACCAAGGACAGGAGAAGCTTGCTTCTCCAGGGCTGCTCCTACACCTCTGGAAAGCCCTAATTTACCCTTCAACCAGGCTGGACACAGGAGCTGGGCATTTCCCAAAGCAATGACAATTTGCTTCAATGGCAGAGCTGGGAGTGATGAGGAAAACATGACACAGCCAGTCTCCCTGGCTCACTAAATGAAGACCTGCAAAGGGTTATTTATTTTCCACTTGTCTGCCCCAGATCTGACTCTTCTAAAATGTTTATTAATATCTCTTAATTTATCTTAGCAATTGAGAATACAAGTTGGGAGTGCAAGAAACAAAACACTAAATGAGAGCAGGCTGATGAGGTATTTCAAGTGTTTTGAAAAAAAACTACAATGCCTCAAGAGTCCCAGGCTGTGCTGGCTGTGCAGTGTTCCCAGCTGCAAACCCAGGGTAGGACTGAAGCATTCCAGGGTTTAAACTTCCCCAGGACAGACGTCAGTGCCTCCAAAGATGTTCTGATCTGGTAACTCCTGATACTAACTCCAGTGAGATGTAGCTAAATTTAGCAAGAGGTTTAATCCTCAAAGAGGCCCTGGTTGCCTGATGGAAAAAGCAAAGCATCTGAGTTGCTGCTCTCAGCATTTCTTGTTGATTGACAGGTTTCCCTTTTCTGTTACACAGAGCCAGCCAAGACCACTGTCTACAGCTTTTTCATGGTTGCAGATCAGCTTCACAGATAGGGAAAGCTCAACAGCCCTTACTGTGCTTGCAGAAAAAAACCAAAACCTAGGATAATTTTACATAAAACATGAAGACTTCACAGTGAATTAACTGAAATGAAAGAAAAAGGGAGGCCATAGGAAAGTTTATACTGAAGAGCTTACATGAGAAAGGGCAAAGCCAATACCACAAAGTACAAAGCTAAAGCAGACAGTGTTCTTGTTTTCCCCCTTTTATTATTAATAACAACAGTATGTACCTTCTTCAGCATTTGCCCAAAGAGTAACCCAATTATATCCTCCAGCTAAGCAGAGAGACCCAGAAGATAAAGATGAGTGTTACCTTGGCCATCTCCTGGGCAACAGAGAAGTTGTTCCTTTTAACATTTGCCAGGTGAGCAGCTGCCAAATATGTCCTTCCTGCAGCCTGGTTCCTGGCTGTAGGTGTAAAGAGATCTGGTTTGTCCTGAGTGCCCATCCACAGTAAGGAAAGGCCAATTAAAGGGCTTTGGATTTCCTCAGACACTTATGGTGAGGTTCTTCCTTGGTAAACACCCACAAAATTACCTCCCAGCTAAGAATTTAATCCTGCACTCATGTGGTCTGTAAAGGCAGCAGTTTGTGAGCAGGCTGTTGGGGGATGATGGCTCATGAGCAGACAGACAGTGAGAAAACAAGTTCCCTGTCAGCCAGAGCCCAGGATGCCATCCTGACTCACACTTGCTACTCACTTCTCCTCTGTGATAACATCACTGACAAAAATGAGATGTTGATAGTGCTAAGACCAATGTTCATGAATATTTTGGAGTCTGGTCTCTCGTTTACACTTCTGCATTTGCATCTTCCACAGACAACCCCTAGAAAAAGTACCATTTCTAGTATCTTCTAGTATGACCCTTATCTGTTTACTTTTCAAAAGAATTTTGGGAAGAAATTCTTCAGAGAGCTTGCAAACCTTTCAGGAAGATCCCTCTTGAGATAGTGATTTCATCTTAGCTTGAGGGTACAGGTAAGCCATGGATGTGGAATGCAGGAAAAGAGGTCTGATATGTTTAGAAGCTTGAATATTTTTATAGCCAGAAGAAATCCGGGAAAAGATTTTGATGGTTCATTTTGTTTGGTTTTCATTTGCAAATTACAGAAAGCTCACCAAGAACCATAACACACAAGCTGCTGCTCTCCCCATTGTCCCAGCCCCTGGTGCCTCTCAATCGAGATGGCAGATCTTGATTTTCCAAAACCAGATCTGCTAGATGGTGACTTCTGGTCCCACTGCAACCAACTGCTTGAATCAGGCAGTGAGCTGATTTCCTTTGATTTGTTAGTGACAAGAATTGGAGCAATCAGTCATAATTCCAGGTATATTCAGTGTGAGATGCACAGAGAATGTCACAGATTACGTTGCCTTGAAGAACAGTGCAAAAATCCATGACTCAAGAGTCCTAATGTTATCTTATATTAGATTTAGACAAATGTAGGCTAAAACCCTAAGGTAGGCTTATCAGCACTCTGGGATGTTTATCTCTTAAGGCAAGACACTTCATTTCCCTGCCTTTTTGATTTATGAGATTAGGATGTCAATTAATCTCTTCTTATTTGGCTAGATGACTGCAGAGATTAATCAAGTATTGTCTGCAAAAGGAGCCCATAAATACAGATTACTAATGTTTCTTTAATTACTCCTCTGTATGTCAGAGTGATGTTACAACAAAGATGTTATTTTCTCACTTGCTCTTCAGTGACAGCTGCAGTTTCCTGCCTTTTAGCTTTTAAATTCTTTAATTTTTCATTCTACCTTTTCCCAGGGGCTGCTGTTCAGGGATGATCCAAACATAGCCACAAAGTAGTAAATATTTATGGTGCACAGTTTAAACACCTTTTAGAAAATTCACTCTTGCACAGCTTGACAGGAAGGAAATAATGATAGGGCACAAGGATACTCTCTGGGTCTTCAGAAACCTACTTGAAATGGCTGAGAATGCCTGAACCATAAATGATAAGAGTACTGGTGGGCTCACCTGATGCTAAATACACAGGTGAATATTTCTAAAGTAGTCAAAAGGTAGTGAACAAAGGGACCTCAGGTGTAAAGCACCTGCTTGGGAGCACATTTACTGCATTAGAAAGAGACCCTGGGGATTCTGCCCAAGTGACAAACACTGGTTGCTATAGAGATATCTCCTCCTCAAACACAGATGGATTGCTGCAGGATGAGGTGGAGTTTCACTGCATCTCTGTGCAGACAGTCAGCCACTTCCTACTGTTCCTGTCAAAGTCACTGAAATTCTCCCAGCCTTCCCTGAAAAGAAGGAACAAGCCAGCTTTCTGGAGAGAGGCACTATGGACTACTGCTCCTTGCCATCAGTCATCTCCTCTTGAATCAGGAGAGCTCAGGGTGCCCAGAGAGCAGCAGCAAGAGCTGAGAGCAGCACTGTGCCTGTCTGCACACAAGCTCCTCAGGCTGCCTCAAAACCTCAAGCATTAGATTCCCATCCACCACTTGAACAAAGCAGAGAAACATTTGTGAAGAACTTCTTTTCTTGGACAATATCCAACTGTTTCCCACTTCCTCTGCCTACTGGGACACAGCTGCCAGTCTGAGCTCCTAAAGCAGTAACTGGTGGCATGAGGCAGTGACTCAGATTTTCAGGAATTACAAAGGTTGAGTTTGTCCTTCTGCAAATCACTCACTCTGCCTCTGGTTTAAAATAAGAAAACACAGAGTTGGGTTAGCTCAGCTCTCAATCCCATAAAAAAGGGCCTTCCAAAGAAAGAAAATCCTGCAGCACCTCCCCCAGTGGGAGGTAAGACGATGAATCTGTGGTTTGGGCAGTGAGATGTTCCCAGACAGATCAGCTTTACAGAAACAGTTAAAGCTGCAGTTTCTGGCAGGAATGCATGGGAACTGCAGACAATCTGAAATTAATGAGCAAATAAGGACACAGCTAGTGTTAAGATTTTTACCTCTAATGCCTGTCCAAGCTGTGGTAGATCTCATGGATTTTCAGGGAGTTTTGGGATGAAGGATGTGCCACGTGATTACATTTTCACCACAAGGCAGGGTTATAAGTTAAAAACTTCTGGGTTAAAACTGCTCTCTCACTCTCAAGTGTGGAATTCATGTGGGCTGGAGTGTAAAGTGACACCAGGATTTCCTGCAACCTTGGTGACAGCTAATGAACTTTTCCAGGGGTATTAGGCTGAGAGTGCTTGCTCCCCGTTGGACAGCAGCACAGAGATGATAATTCCTAACCCAAGGGAGCTCTTTCCTCATCTGACACTGGCACAGACTTCATTAGAGATCATTTTTCACTTAGAGCAGTCCCAAGGAAAGCTGCAGATGCAGCCATTCCCAGTCCTAATTTTAGCATTCCCTCTTGTACTTCTTCATCACATGATTTTGTTGTGCCGTGAACGTTCACATAATCTGTGGGAGAGAATATTCCAGTTCTGGAGAAATAATCTCATAAAACATATGCAAGGAGAAAATGTCTTTTATATTCTCAGTGTCCTTTCACTTTGAAGGTGTGAAAAGTATCCACAAATATAAAATCTGTGCACCAGTGAAGAGGGAAGGTGCATGCATGTGGGCACTGGCAGGGAGTACATGTGCTTGCATTTGTGTCCATAAATGCATTTACTTTTCTTCCTATTGGCTTTGCCTTCTTAATTTATCTTCAATTTACCTAGCCTGTTGTTTGATATATTTCAGTGTGTATGTCACTTAGAAGGTGTTACAAAGATTTTTCTAGAGAGCAGTCATCTGTCTTGTAGAAAGCACAGCAGGGGAAGTGGCCATAAAAATTTCACAGACTTGACTACAAAAAGCTTCCCTGCAAGGAGAATTGTCTTTTATTGTGGCTATTTATCACTCCTGAGAGTGGCCAACAGTGAGGCTGAGTGACCTTAAAAGAGGATGGAGGATTTGCTGCAGTGAGATACAAGAAATATAGTTTTCTAGAAGAATGCTGCTGTAGTGTATTCTTTAACTATGCAATCCAAAATGTCCAGATCCAGAGTTTTCATATTAGCAAAGAAAAACCACAGTATGCCAGGCCAGTGTAGAATCTTGAAAATGCATTTCCATTGGTGAGGTAGTAATGTGGGCACGAGCCTGCAGACATCTGGAAATCAGTTTTATGAGAATTAACCACAATGTCATCTCTATGAAACAGATTAGATGAGAGCAGATTAGATTCAGACCACAGTGCAAGGTCTAAAATGACAAATAGACAGCCTGGCTCCAAACTTCTACCTTGTGTTGTGCTGCACAAGTGCTTCCATGCAGACATGGCTACAGAGACAGAGACCTTCCTGGAGAAAGCCTACCCAGAAGCACAGGCCTTCTGTCAGAAGCATGGCCTCATGTTAGAGGTAAATCTCTCCTGTCTATCCCATCCAAAGGCCATCAAAACATGTGGGAGGGAGAAAAAAACCAAACAACCCCAAATGCTCACATTTTTTCCATCTCCTCAGAAGCCTTGTAGGAGTACCTCCTGCTGTATCAATTTTCTAGCACTTTTGGGTGTATTTTTATGCTTGAGTTGAATGGATTTCAGTGCAGTTAGGTGGCTAATCATCTCCAAGCATCTGAACAGGAGGGTGCACATCATCCTTATATTTCTATATTCAACTGGAAAAAAAGTTCCAAGTATAAATTCCATTGGACATGCTTCAGGGGTAGTTGAACCAGTCCTAATTACACCAGACTTCTAGGACTAAAGGGGACCCTTATCTTTGGTAGAAGATAGGCTTCAAATGATGCAGCAGATAACCTACAGCCTTGAGGTTCCTTGTCCTCAAAGACTGAGTTGCTTACTTGGTCACCCATGTCCAAATCTCTGCCTTCCACTTGAGAAATCTCTATCAAGAGACTGCACCTCTTAGAGTTCCTGTAATTAAAGGTGCATACCACTGATGTTCAGACTGATCTAAGAATTAAATATGATATAATGACTGAATTTTCCCATGTCATTCTTTGTTATGACAGTATTGACCAGTTTCAGAATCTTAAAAAATATATTTTCATGCAGGTAACTGACTTGAGATGGGGTATTTCTGAGCTTGTAGACTGACTACAGGAACATACAACTCTCTCTGAAGGAAATGAAAGCCTGTCAGGAGTTGTCAGCTGGTCCCAGCTTCGTTGTAAGTGCCAGCACTGTGGTGCCCACTCAGTCCCTGTGGCTAAAGTCAGACACACAGCACAAGCCACACTCAGAAGCCCTACAGGACAAGCAAGGTGGTTTTCAAAAGTAATTTGCCTGCCTGAGCAACTTCACAGATCAGCCTGAGCTGCCAGCAGTCCCTAAAAGACAAAAGGAGCCCTGACAGGCATACACACAGAGTCCAGCCTGAACACAGAGTCCCTTCAGGACCAAAGATAACAGGGGTTGTGTGTGCTAATTAGTAGACAGGAGGCAGATGGTGATACACATAAGGCAAGAAGCTCTTGCTCTGAACTTGCTTCCTGCCTAGTACCTCAGTATTGAGGGGGTTTTCTCAGTAATTAAGGAATAAATAAAAATTCCCCAGAAATGAAAATACCAGAGCAACAAGCAGGCACAGAGCAGGGTGCCCCACTGCAAGCTGATACCTGCTCCATGCTTCTGCCCTCTCAAATCCCTCTGATCACTCCTCCTAACCACTGCAAGCAGCCCACCTCACCCTCCTTGAAGCACTTTGGGGACAACCCCAAACCCTGACTCAGAACTTTAAGAACTTGCAGAAGGGGAGAGGAGGTTGAGACACCTGCAGAACTGTCAGGTTGCTTCCTCAGGCTGGTTCTGGTTTTAGAAAGGGAGAAAGTTTTGCTAAACCAAGGAAAGAGAATAAATGCAAGAGTCCCAGGGGGAATAGTTGAAGGCACAAGTCAATAAATAAATGTCCTGATATATCCATATCCCCTATCATGCACCAGCCTCAGGTAAAATTGAAAGGTACAATGGACTATTAAAACTGCCTTAAAGGCAATGGGTGGTGGAACTTTTAAAAACTGGGACAAGCACTTGGCAAAAGCTCCCTGGTTAGTTAACACCAGGGGTTCCATCAGTCAAGCTGGTCCTGCTCAGTCAGATCTTCTACACACAGTAGATGGGGACAAAGTGCCTGTGGTGCATGAAAAGAATCTGCTGGGGAAAACAGTTTGGGTTTATCCTGCCTCAGGAAAAGGGAAACCCATTTGTGGGGTTGCTCTCACTCAAGGGCCTGGTGGGTGACAGACCTGGTGGGTGAATGTCACATGAATGTTGGTGGAGGGTTTTTCCTGTCTTCTGTTCTGAAATGGAGTGCTCACATCTCTTTTTTTCTCCTTGGTAGCAATTGAGTGGGAGCTGGAGCAGGGTCTCCTGCATACTCAGAGAGCAATACAAGAGCTTTCATATTCCTCAGGGAGATTGAGGATTCCAACAGACAAATTGGAGGGGCAAACAGAGAGCTATTAGAAGAAGAGGACAATGAAGCAAAACAGCTGCTCAGCAACATGAAAGCAAAAATTGCAAGCCACTATCCCCAGCACCTCAAAGTACACAAGCTGGCATACAGTAAAGACCCAGGGAACTCTCAGCACAAGGAGAAGAATAAATACCTGCCAGAACTTTGTCAGCAGTTCACTGCTGTCATTTATCAGCAGGTTTTAGAGAATCTTTGATCCTGAGGACAGATCAGTGAGGAGCCAGGAGGACTTCTGGAGGAGCTGGGCCACCACACAGCTCTGTGCCTGAAGAACTGCAGAGTTTTCTGTGGGAGACAGAATTTATTGGATAATGTTTTTCAGCATGTTAAGCAGAACAATGATAAAACCCACACAGCCCTCATCCTTTATGGGCCACCAGGCTGTGATGTGCAAACTGGTTGAGCAGGTGCAAGCTGGTTTAGGGCAAGACACCATCATTGTGACACGTTTGCTGGGGACATCCCAGCTCAGGTCTGACATCCACAGTCTGCTGAGGAATATTTGTCTCCAAGTGTGTTTGGCATTTGATTTGCCACCACCTCCAACCCAAACCAAACAGGCTTATGGTGATTTAGTCTTGTTCCTCAGTAAACTCCTCCTCACTGTCTCCCACTGTGGCACACAGACACTGGTGCTGTTCCTCGACTCCATGGAGCAGTTTCTCCCTGGCAATGGTGCTCACAGATTCCACTGGCTCCCTACAGATTGCCCTCCAAAGGTCCACATCATCATTTCAACTGCAGAGCCTGACACTCTGGAAGTTCTCCAACATGTTCTGTCTCCTGAGGCTGAGTACTTTGAAGTAGGACCCTTATCCTGTGAGGAAGGTGAGGAGATGCTAGAGATGCTCCTAGAGTCAGACAGACAAGGGTTAAGCCCAGACCAACAAGACCACCTCCATCAGAGCTTCTCCAGTGGTGGCCATGCCCTGCTCTTCAAACTGGCTTTCCATGAGGCCAGCTGGGCATCCTACACTTCCCCTTCAGAACCAGTGATTGCTAGCACAGCCCAAGATGCCATGCAGCATCTCTGTGAGAGACTGGAGAAGACCCATGGCACAGTCCTTGTGGCTCATGTGCTTGGCTACTTTGCTTCCTCGTGGTGAGTGCTGCTGCACCTCTGCTGGAACAGCCCATATTTCCTGCTCTTTGTAGGGCACCTGTCTGAACCCAGACAGACCCCATTAAGGCTCTCAATTCTTTCCCAGATATATTTAGCAGGCATAACGATCGTTGTGTACCTGGCAGCCTACATAAAGTAATGACTTGAAGGGAGATGTTCTGGAATTATTTGAAAAAGGAAATCAATCTCTATGGCTTATCCAGGGTCTGAGCTCTCAGCTGACTGCCATGTGTGCATGAGCTAGTGAGATTTTTGGTGACAAATACTTTTGAACTGCTAGAGAAACCACTCACCCTCCCACTACGGGTATGAGTGTAAACAGTGAGGAGGAGGAGGATGATAAATAATTTCCTTTCATAAATCACTTGCAGAAATGGGCTGTCAGATGTGGAGATGAAGGACATTTTATCCCTTGATGATGAAGTTCTCTCAGAGATTCAACAGTGCCACCTTTCTTCAAGTACAAGCACCCTACACCTCCCTCCTCTGCACTGGGCACAGCTCTGCAGTGAGCTAGGGGTCTGCCTGGCAGTGTGCAGCCACTTCACTCTCCTTGGCTTTGCACACAGGTACTTCCAGAGAGCAAACAATGAGCACCCAAACCTCTAAATATGGGATATTTCCACCCTCAGCTTTCAGGCACCCTGCTTACACTCCTCTCTGTTCTTAAACTCTATCAGTGCTGAGGCTCACAGGAAAAAAAAAACAAGCTCCAGCTCCGTGTTCCAGGACATCTAGGATTTGTTCCTATTATTTTTTCCCCCTCCCAGGCAATTTGTTGAAGTTGTGCAGACTTGTTACCTTTCAAAACAAGACCAAGTTGAGAGGCATTTTCTCCTGGCAGATTTCTTCAAGGGGACTTGGAGCTAGGGAATGAAGAAACCTCTTATGTGGCCACACTTTAGCAGGACTTTGAGTGCTGACAGGAAGGTGAGGAAGGTGAGGAATATCAGCAGATATCAGGTGAGGAATATCAGCAGATGTCAGGTGAGCAAGGTGAGGAATATCAGCAGATGTCAGGTGAGGAAGGTGAGGAATATCAGCAGATGTTTCCACATCTGTAAGCTCTGGACCAGGGGTCTGTCTCCAGACTGCTGGACAGGGTCTGAAATCAAAAGACAATAGAAATAACAGTAAGTAAAACTACTCAGTGCTTTCAACAGGGAAAAAGATGAAAAGTGATTTATCATTTTCACATCAGCAGAAAGGCAGCCTGCCTTGGATTGTAGCAAGAGAAATTTAGAGTCAGGAAAAACATTTCCTTCTATCAGGAAAACAGTGGAAGTGCTGTCTGGTAGACCATGAGATAGCATCTGACCCTGTAGCTGTGAAAGCAAACAGATTAATCCACAAGCCAGGCCTCAAATCCACTGCTGTGGTACTCCCAGGTAGCACCTCAGCCACTCTGGTTCACTGATACTGTTGCAAAATTGAGGAAGTCGAGTGAATTGCCCTTTCATTTACTTAATTATGGACTAATAGAAGAGCTCAAACAGGATGTGCTGGGTAAGGACTGGGCAAAAGGGGGTTCCAGTGCTCAGCAGGGGCATGCTTCATGCCTACAGCCACAGGTAAGAATATCCCAATCTCTCAGCAAAGCACCAATAGCTGCTGTGCAAAGAAAACTTGAAAAAAGAGAAATCAGCTCACTTTTACAAACTGCTATCCTAGAATTATCACCACACTCCTTTAGCAGCTGAAAGAAATAACAGAGATCCTTCCAAAGCTGAGAATGAAACATATAAAAAAACAAATTTAAAAATACAGAGAGCAATTTAGAGGCTAAAGAAGGAATGGTGGCAATGGGAGCCCCCTGCTTCCCCTGCTAATAAGCCCCAGACCCACTGCTAGTGGCTGCTAATCCTTTTATTTCCCCCTTCTCCTCAAAAAGCATTCTTAAATCTCAGTCTTTTCAAAATAACCACACATTCTCTCTGATCTAATAGTATTTCTTTCTGCAGGGAATATGAGCTGGATCAGCTGTAAAATAACTGCCTGTGGCATAGGAAGTGTTGTTGATGACTTTGCCATGTGTACTGAACACATCAGCTGCCCAGGGCTGTGCCTGCTGCAGGACACACTGCTGCTCCTCCAGCAGGATGCACAGCCCTGGAGGTCCCAGCTCCCTCAGACTGACAGAGCCTGACACTAATTGTTCACCAGAAGAAAGAATTGGGATTTTTTTTTTTTCCTTTCAATAGTAAAAAGACTTGGCTGAGGAATTACAAGCAGTGACCAAACCCTCTGGCTCACAAATGCCTCGGTCTGGCAGGGCCCTGAATGAGAAGCTGAGGTTTCTTCTTGGCCAGCAGACATTTTGTCTGTTTGGGCTGGAGCACTTCACCACAACCAACATGCCTGTTGCCCCATGTCTATGAGAAGATCCTGATAGCAATCTGGATTCCCTTGAAGCTTTAAAGCTAGCTAGAGGAGAGGGCACAGTGCTGCTCTTCTGTCTTCTCCCCAGAATACTCACTCCCCCCCCTCAGTAAAATCCTGCCACACATCTGCTCATGTTTTTAGACTGCAGCATTCCCTGTGTTATTCAAGAGCCTGGCCAGGTAAGGCCAGCTCAGCTCAGTATATACTCTGCATCACATAAAATAATTCTCTGGTAGCTCTCCTGGGACCACCACAATCATGTTCTAAAATGCTTTTTTTTGTTTGTTTGTCTCTGGCCTCTTAGGTGTGAGTGCAATATACACAGAAATGTTGGCCAGGCTTCTTTTTTTCATGCCTTCCTCCCCAAAGGTAGTGGGGAACCTGTGCCAGCAGTGTCTAAACTGGTGCAGTGTCTGTCCCTACCCTGACCTCATGCCACTCTGTGGATTTCTCCAGCCAGCTGGTGGGCAACCACACACAACACTCAGCGGGTTCCTCAAAGGTAGGATTAGTCCTGGGGATAGATACAGCCCAAGAATACAGCTAATCATCCATCTCTTATGAACAAGATCCAAGAAACAGAATGAAAAGAGTGAGGAGAGCACATCTGTTCCTGCAGTTTGGCCCTTGGGCTTACACAGGGCAGGATGACAAAGGGCCCTCAGCCTTGGTGCTCAGCCATGCACCAGCCCTGTTTGCAATTGCTGCCACAAATGAGGGTGAAGTGGGTCATTTTGTTGTCAGGACAACAAAAGAACACACTGACCTAGATATGTCTGAAAGAACCTAATCTTGCTCTTGGCACAGGCTCTGGGGTTCAGACAGTAGAGGGGGGAGTTCCATCTGGGGAAACACAGCTTAGGAACAATCTCCAAATGTCTCTTCCCTGTCTGTAGGATCAAGAACACTTTTTTCTCTCTGTGTCTCGTGGCAGGTGTCACAGTGCTGACACTTAGTTCTGATTCCCAGCTGCTGGTGGCAGGTTCCCAGGGTGGCTCAATGTTTGTCTGCAATATGGAAGATCTGGAGATTCTGCACGCCCTTCCTGGGCACTCTGGTGAGACTTCTCCATTTTTTATGGTTGAGGAGCTCTTCTCATGTCTGCAAGAGCTTGGTGATCCTTGAGCTATAGGCACACAGACACCTCCCAGTTACCAGCTTTCTCCCAATTGCTGGAAGCACCAAGAATCCCTCATATTGTGAACCCTGTCTTATTTTATAGCTGAGGTGAGATGTGCTAAAGTGTCTGGAAAAGGAACCCAGGCTGTTTCAGCTGCCATGGATCACAGTCTGGGCATCTGGAATTGGATTTCTGGCAGAGCAGGACACACATCTGCAAGAACAACCCTCACATCATCTTCATGTGGATGAGGGGCTTAAAATGGCTTATTCTTCCTCAGACACAAAGGTATTGCCTGTCTTTAACCTGAAGTGTGCTGAAAGAACTTTAGACATTAGAGCCACAATCAGGAAGGCTGCAGGCAGCAAAACCAACCTAGAGTCCTTGTCTTCCCACTCTTTAGCCACCTCTTTCCTAGGTCAGTGCTTGGCACCTGGAGACAGCAGAACTCATCTTCCAGATTTCTGGAGAGGCATCAGATACATGGATGTGTTCTGCAGTGCTCAGCCCAAGGCTGGTGATCATGACTGTGTCTGAAGGAGGAACACTGAGTCTGTGGAACAGCAGCACTGGTGAGCTGAGATCAGCTCTCAGGGCTCCAGGGAGAAATGCCAACATCCAGTGTTGGCAAGGGATCCAGTAGCAAGGGAAGATGGTTCTGGGATTTAGCAGAGGATCTTTATCTATCTGTTCAACTTCCTTATTGTATTTTCTTATAAAATCTGGAGCCAGACAGCAGATCTGGTAACCAACGGGTCTTCCTTCTCCCATCTGAACAGAGCATCCTCCTCAGACTTCCCTACCCTAGTTAGCAAATGGACAAACATAACACTTCCTATCCTGAACCTTACAGCTCTTCCCAATACCATGCATCTTCCCTCAACTCCACTCCTGATCTCTCCTCTTCCCTTCATGAGAAAGACAGCTCAGCTGTTCCAGCTTCATGTCTTCCTCCTGCCTTATTTTTGTGCAGCTCTCTTCTGAAGGAAACAGTCTGCTAGAGAAGCTTCCTGGAAGGGTTTGCTTTGTGGTGGCATCAGAAGATGAGTCCATCCTTGCTGCAGGTTCAGTAACACCCATTCCTTAGGGAAGTGTTAGGAATTGCTCTCATGCCAAGTGTCCTTTGAAAGAAGCCAGCAGGTGGAGCTTCCCATTAGCCTGGCATCATTCAACTGCTGTGCTCAAGGGGGTAACAAAGACTGGGGGCAATTCTCTTTCTGAAGAGTCAGAACATTGCCTGCCTCTAGGCAATGAGTGAGATGTTAAGTAGTGAAAAGGATGTAAAAATAACCATGCCAGCCTAAGGTTTCTAAGCTGCCCTTTGGGCTTACCTTTAAAGAAATACAGGAATTAAATCATAGGGCCATGGTGATCAGAGGCTTCCTCAGCTGGATAAATCAGTAACTAACATTTTACTGGTTTAGGCTTTGAGGAGTATGGGCAAACCCAGGGGGATTCCACGGGTTCCCAGCAGCAGATCTGGAAGATGAAGGAGTGGTTCCCACAGCTCTTATCTCTGCTGGCAACATCATCATTGTTACTGGTTCTCAGGCTGGATCTATCCAGGGAGGAAGGCAGGCAGGCTGGGCAACTTCCCAATCAGAGGCATCTCCTACAAATCCAGGCTACAGAACATGGCCCTGATCCAACCAGGGGCTCTTCTTCCTGCCCAGTCATTTGTCTGGGGTTGGATTTCCACTTCTTCTGAAGAAGTTTCTTACACTGACACACATCTAAAAAGATGATGACCATTGCCCCCTCTCATTTTTGCTTCAAGCCTTCCTGTCCTGTCCTGTTTGCCACTTTACCAGTCCAGAGGGCTAGCCTCAAGCCAGTGTGTGCCTGAGGCCTGACAGACAATTTCATTGCTGAAATGTTTTCAATCTCAATTCCTAAAATCTGCTTTGTCACCCATCTGTAAGCAGGAGCCAGACAGAACACACAACACCTGAAGCACCATCTCGTGCTAAAGAGAGAGGAAAACAGACAGTGCAGTCCAAAATGTGCAGGATGTATTTCCACATCTTTCAGAGCAAAGGAAGCAAGTGGGCAGAAAGGCTCCAGGTGCTCCAGATGTTTGTTCCAGAGTAAGAAGGCAACATTTTGCCTTTTAGTAATAGGATGTTATCCTTTGACTTTATTGAAGTTTCTGCATAAGTCAGGGTGTATTGTTTTACCTCTTCAAATAGGATTAAGTTAAAAACAGCTCAGATAATGTCTTCTCCCCTCCCCAACTCTTCCCAGGCCTGGAGTTTTTCAGTGACTGACACACTGGATGGCACAGGAGGACCAGCAACACTCTGAGCCCTCCACAACTGCACTTTGGTTTCTGCCTCTCCCAGTGCTTCGTGTCTGAGGTTGTGGAACCTCTCTGACAATCACCAGCAGAAAACCAGGGCACCTGACCCCAGAACAGCCTGTGCTGCACTCTCCCACGGAGGGAACTCTGTCTATTTTACCCAACCTGAAGGCAGAGATAAAATCAGCATCTGGAATGCCTCAGAAGGTGAACAGCAGCTCAGAAACACTGCATGAAATTAAACCTGCACATGGGGAAGGGGAGACACAAAACAACCCAGAGAGGCAGCAAAGGTAGGGTTGGTTTTCTGAGCATCTGACAAGCACAATTTGCTCCTTTCTGCTTTTGCCAAGCAGGAGATTGAAGGAAGTTTGTTTCAGGCTTGTTGTGTTTTTTAATCTCCTCTCCTAAGTTTTTGTCTGGAAGAGCTTTTTATTATGACATGGGAAACCTGGAGCTATGCATGACATGCAAATTATTTCACAAAAAATAGAAGCCAATAAATAGTGAGCCCTATCTGAGGGAAGACACTCATGGAGTAAGGTCATTCTTGCTGAGTTCCCTCTGTTTTACAGGTGAAGTGTGTGACACACTGGACAGCCCTGCCCAAGGGAGATGCCTGGAAACAGCTGAGCAAACACAGCTCCTTTTCACAGGGCTTGTCTTCCCACTCCACTCCAGGAGGGATGTGGCATGCATCCCACCTCCAGAGCCACAGAAACCAGTCAAAGACCTGGCAATCAACAAGCAGGAAAAGCAGCTCCTGACAGCCTATGATGGTTTAGTCCTTGTGCTGGATATTATCCCTGCAGATCCCTGCCCAGTGACTGACAGGCCAGCCTACACCTTGACAATGCAGATCCCTGGCTCTCTGATTTCCAGAGTCCCTGTCCTTGTAGATTCCAGAGTCCTCTGTGGCATGACTGGAGGGGAATTACTCCTTTACGACTGCCCCAGGGCCCAAGTGTTTCCTTTGGAAGGTCACAGGAGGCAGATCAGCTGCTTGGAGAGCAGCCACGGGGAGCAGCACCTGCAGATTCCCTGCAGTGCCTCTGGGACTTGGAGTGCTGTCAGCAGGAGCAGGTACTGCCAGTGGGGAGAGAGTCAAGAGGGGACTGCTGGCCCAGGTAGATAGGGAAGATCCAACTGAGAGGATTCCCAGCTCTCCAAAAGCAAAAAAAACCACCCTCTGTGTGGGGGTAACAGGCAGTGAGCTGTTCTCAGCAGCCAGAGGCACCACTACTGACAAGAGACTTAGCTGAAAGCCAAATTACAAGACAGAAAAAGACCTTTATCCTGGCCCAAACCAGGACAGATAGAAAGCATCAACGGGGCAGTGCTGATAACACCACTCTGACACTGAATGGAAGTCAGAGGAGTGATTTATCCACAGATTTCTGCTGCTCATTTAGCTGGTGTGAGCCAGGTGACACAAATCAGTGAAGGGAATGAGACCTGAAGTTGTGGCAGGGGAGATTTCGGTTGGGTACCAGGAGAAATGTCTTCACAGAAGTGGTTGTTAAGCACTGGAAGAGGCTCCCCAGGGAGGTGCTGGAGTCTCCATCCCTGAATGTGTTTAAAAATTGTCTGGATGTGGGGCTTGGGGACAGGGTTTAGTGGTGGCTCATCAGAAAGAGGGTAACAGGGTTAGGATGAGGTTGGACTTGATGATCCTGAAGGTCTTTTCCAGCCTGAGCAATTCTATGATTCTAAAGTTATCAAGAGCAGCAGAATGGGTAAACTGGGTCAGCTCTGGGGAATCCAGGAGGGAGAAAAAGTGATGAATGGCTCAATGCTGTTAACTTTTTCCCCTGATCACACAGCACAGTTGTTCCTTTCCACAGATGGAATAATGAGCTTTCACACAGCCCCTCTTTCCTGCCCAGCCAGCAGGGGCTTCACTGTGTAACATCTCCCCTCCTCCTTCTGGCATCACTCTTATGAAAATATTTATTTATCACCTCTGTTCTTAAACACAGAATAACCACTGAACACACTAAAGCATCTTCAATCTGTCTTACCCAGCATAACAATCTCATCCTTACCCTCCATTTTCAGCCCTTCTCTCTCCTGAAAGGCATTTGCTGTGCTTGCTTCTCCAAAGATGACCAGTACTTGTACAGGGGGTCACTGGACCAGCCCATCACTGCCTGGGAGGTTGCAAGTGGTGAGGAACTGTGAAAAAAAAACCTCTCACCCCAAATCTCTATCATGCAAATTATCTATAAGGAGAAGCAAGCAGCACAGATGATTTTTTTTCCCCCCCCCTCTCCTCCTTGCTTTTAACTTGACCCATTTTTACTGAGTTCAAACTGACGAGGGACCACCTGAGGGCAGTGGTCCATTTTTGGCACATTTTAAGGCACAAAATGGGCACATTTTAAGGCCAATCCTCCTCCCCAGTAAATGCTTTATCCTGAGCTTGGTTTCCCCAGGTGCCTTGCTGGCTGTGCAGTGTGTGCACACAACCCCTAACAGAATTGTCCCCAATCCACAGAGGGACTGGCTGCAATAACCTGAGCTGGTTACACAGTTGGTGAGAAGTTTCACTGTCCCCAAACCACCCCTTCTCCCTTTAACCAGAGCACTGTGCTCACATGTGCTGTAAAATCCAGAAAGAAAGGAGAAAACTCGAGCAAGAAACCCGGAGTCACACCAGTAAGTGCTCCCAGAGCTGTTCGGTGGTGTAAGAAGCACGGCTGAGTGGTGCAGATCAGTACAAAGCCCCATTTCTCCTCCTCTCCTTTGCCTTGGTGGCTCAGAGTGACAACATTAAACCTTGCTGAGAGCTCCCTCTCTGGCTGTGGTTGTTCAGAGCTCACTGACCTCACAAGACGCCTCCTCCTATCCTGTGCCACAGCGACAGTCACCTAAGAAAGGGAAAAAATCAAACCAACCAAATAAAACACACACACACTAAAAAAGAACCCAGAACCAAATCCTAACCCCACATTTTACCTCATTCCACCCTCACTTTACCTCATTACACCCGAGCTCGGTGCGGGCCGGAGCTCAGGAGAAGCCTCAGGGGGCCCCGCGGCCTTCCCGAGACACCGGTACCCCCCAACCCCCCCCC
>JAAWXA010000051.1:1142472-1222920 GCA_038090715.1 Florisuga fusca
CGCCAGGGCCCCCCCTGTGCCCCTCCCCGGTGCTGTGGGGCTCTTCCCCCCTCCCCGCCAGGGCCTGTTGCCATCTCCCTCAGTGCCAGGGGATGCTCCTGCTCCCATCCTGGGACCCTGGGGTGCCCCAGAGACTCTTACACCTTTCTGGGCCTCACCCCCCGTTTTTCCCAACAGGTTGAGGATGCACTTTCCTACCTGGACCAGGTGAAGATTCGCTTCGGCAGCGACCCTGCCACCTACAATGGGTTCCTGGAGATCATGAAAGAGTTCAAGAGTCAGAGGTAAAGCCCAGAGCTGCTCCAGGACCTTCTTGTCCCTGTCAGGGTCCCCCAGCCACCTTTCCACCTCCACACACAGACCACCCTACTGACTTGTCCCCCACTACTGTAGTCACTAGACACTGGAGGGTCTCAGTCCATCATATTCCAGAGGCAAAATCCACAGGAAAAGACAAATCTATTTGTACTTTCTGCTCTGAAATGCAAATTCGGAAAAATAAGTGAAGAAGTTTTAGTGCAGAGCCTCTCCATGCCCTGTCAGCCCCAGAGGTGATGGCTGTCCTGCCCTGGTTTGGGTAACCTGCACACTCCTATCTCCTCTCTGTGGACAACACTCCCAGTATGAGGTGTGGTGGATGGTGGTCATTAGCTGGGCCTAACCCTAAAACTAAGGATCCCAAAGTTGCTTGTTGATATTGTGACTCTTAAGAAGCCAGATGCTCCAGAAACCTCAGTAATTTGCTGGGCTTAACTTGTGTTTCTGCTTGGACACAAGTAACAAACTCTTCTTGATTTTAGCATTGACACACCTGGAGTAATCCGACGTGTTTCCCAGCTATTCCATGAGCATCCTGACCTCATTGTAGGATTCAATGCTTTCCTCCCTCTGGGCTACAGGATAGAAATTCCAAAGAATGGGAAGTTGAGTATACAGTCACCTCTGAACAGTCAGGTAGGTTATAGAGCTTGTACTCCAAGTAAACTGTGCTACCTGTCACTAGACACATCTCTTGCACAGTGTCATGCACTGTATTGTGTGTTGCTAAAGTTTTTATGTGGTTTTCAGTCTCTGATAATAATACAAACTGAAATATTTATTCTCAAATCAGTTGTTGGTTTAGCTGGCACAGAATTAAATTCCTGCAGGAAGTGCCACTGCAACTCCAACTACTTCAGGCAGGTTTGAAAACTGGAATTGTAATTAGCTGGACAGACTGCCTCAGAGTCTCATTGTGTGGTGTCTGTAGTGACATTCCAAAAAGAGATCCTGAAAGAATCATCCCATTTCCAGTCTTCCAGTGGGAAATGTGTTCAGGCAACAGGCAAAACCTGCTTCCTGGGATTACTATGGGATTGGTAACATCCTGCAAGGAAAGAGAGCTGCTGCAATACAGATTGGCCTCTGCTGCTTTGTTGTTGTGATTAAGGGGGCTGAAACAGAGCTGTTACCTGCATTCTGCTGATAAACTTGTGGTTTAACTAATTAGTAGCAGTAAATACCTTTTAAGAGATCAGTTTCCTTAGATCTCTCAGTTCCTTGGAAATTTACCATCTTTAAGAGCCTTCTGTTTGTATGTTTCTTTAATCTGTCAGTTCCTCTGAAACAAAGCAGTGGGAACAGAACCAGCAGTGAGTATTTTTTGATTCCCCCTCTCCAGTGCAGTGAATAAGGTGGTGAGAGTCAGCAGCAGTAAGGAGTCAGATGGTTCATCAGCCAGATAGGACTTAGAGGATATTTTTGAAACTGATGGTGCTAATAAATGAGGCAGGGAAATTTACTGGCTAATTAAATCTTTTTTTTCTCTCTCTTCTCTCTTCTCTCTTCTCTCTTCTCTCTTCTCTCTTCTCTCTTCTCTCTTTTCTCTCTTCTCTCTTTTCTCTCTTCTCTCTTCTCTCTTCTCTCTTCTCTCTTCTCTNNTCTCCTCTCCTCTCCTCTCCTCTCCTCTCCTTCTCTCCTCCCCTCTCCCCAGGGTAATCTTTTTTACCTAAACAGCTTGACACTCCCAGCACGAGGCTGTTGGTGACCTTGCACTGCTGTTTCTGTACAAGTCACTCTCTGTCTCTTGTGCCACCAGGTGCCCTCCGAGCCTGTCCCCAGTGCTCTCCCTGGCAGTGGGCTGTTGTTGCATTACTCCCAGGAGAATTCACACAATCACAGTGA
Organism: Florisuga fusca; assembly: GCA_038090715.1. Classification (NCBI taxonomy): domain Eukaryota; kingdom Metazoa; phylum Chordata; class Aves; order Apodiformes; family Trochilidae; genus Florisuga; species Florisuga fusca. Next base: position 1,144,636 of record JAAWXA010000051.1, read on the forward strand.
CTGTTCTGAGGAGTTCAGGCAACAGCTTCCATACAAAGAAGATAAATCTCAAATTTCTCTGGAGTCTGATTCTGTGGAGTTCAATAATGCAATCAGTTACGTGAATAAGATCAAAACGCGTTTCCTTGACCACCCAGAAATTTACAGATCCTTTTTAGAAATTCTTCATACTTACCAGGTAAAAACTCTTCCATATAGGTGGTTGGGGGTTTTGCACTGTTGTTGTCAAAGGAAATGTTTGTATTGAACAGGCTTATGCAGTTCCTAAGCACTCATCTTTGTCCAACAGATATTCAGACGAAATGACAGAAGTGTGAAAACTGAAGAACTTTCCAGGGTCTGAGGTGTAAACTGGTCCTATCTAGATCTGTCTTTACTGAACTTTGGTTGATTTAGTGATAATCCTTGTGAATCTAGGTTGTGTAGCATAAGGTTTTTGGCTGAGCTGATGCGTTTTCTTGCGGAGTGAGGTATGTTCTTGGACTTCACAGCTGTGTGTATCTTTTCAGAAAGAACAGCTGAACACTAAAGGCCGACCCTTCCGAGGCATGTCAGAGGAAGAAGTGTTTACTGAAGTAGCAAATCTGTTCAGGGGACAGGAGGATCTGCTTTCTGAGTTTGGACAGTTCCTTCCGGAGGCTAAAAGGTCTTTGGTATGTGTGTGCTTAGAACAAGGCAGAATATTGAATACTCTCTGGTTTTTTGTAGAAGACATAAAGAAGCTTTAGGAATGCAAAATAATTATGGAAAAACCATACAGCTTGTAGATGAACTTGGAAATTTTGCCAAACAGGTGACTTAACTATGTGCTCTCTGTCCTGTTCTGGTCTATAGGAGCCTCTATCTGTGCTGACTGAGAGGAGAACACTGAAATAATTGTTTATTTACTTCAGTTCACAGGCAATGGACCATGTGAAGTGAACAGTGTCCAGAAAACTGAGCATGAGAAAAATCTGGAACACAGCAAAAAACGATCCAGACCTCTGTTACTGCGTCCTGTTTCTGGCCCAGCAAAGGTGTCTTTTAACAAACAGAAATTCAGAATAACCTGATCTTACTTGTTGTAGTTAGCTAATTGCATAGATAAAGCTGTAATGAGTAGTGGTATGAGAGGTCTGTAAGTGTTGGGTAGAAGAAACAAAATTTAACATTATGTTTAAAGCAATAATCACTGTAGAAGGGAATCTCAAAAGGATTCTTAAACGTGTGTGGTGACTTGTTGAGTACCAAACATTAAGGCAGTCTGTACCAAGTATTGACCCTGGAAAGGGACAGTTCAGTCCTACAAAGAAATCTTTCTTTGGAATTCTTTCTGAAGTGATCCTTTTTGTTGTTTGTTCTTCTTAGCTGGGAGTCATCTGAAGGTGGTTGCTGTGACACAGCAATGGTAGATCACTGGTTGGGAAATAAAGAGTTTCAGCCTTTGCATAGAGCTGTGAGGTGGAGTTTGGGAGCATTTGAGTCACAGCATTCTAAGTTTAACTGCTTTTTCTTTTCACAGAAGAAGATGAAACTGCGAGGTACCAAAGATCTGTCAGTAGCAACAGTGGGAAAATATGGAACACTGCAAGAGTTTTCCTTCTTTGACAAGGTCAGTATTTGGCTGTTCTCACCTCCTGTGGACTTATTTTCAGCCATTTATGGGGTTATTAATAGTTTCCTATACAATCCGTGTGTCAGGGCTTAGTAATCCCCTTCCTTTTCAAGTGACAGAGAGAGGCAGACTGAAAAAAGAGAAAATAGGAGGGTTTGGAAGATAGAAACTGATAATTAACTTTTTCCTGAATGCTTGTCTCTTAAAACCATGAGGTTTTATTATTTTTCAGTGTTTCCTCATGGTACCATCTGTAGTTATTGTTTGAAAGGGGCATTTTTGGGCATACTTTTTACATTGCAGTGGAGACAGAGGTCTGTCACTGTATCCATGGTTCAGGCTACAGAGAACATGAACAAAATGAAAGTGGTGTTCAAGTGATCTGATCATTTCTCTCCAAACTCTGCTGTAGGTGCGTAGGGTGCTAAAGAGTCAGGAAGTCTATGAAAATTTTCTTCGTTGCATTGCTCTCTTCAACCAGGAGCTGGTCTCTGGCTCTGAGTTGCTCCAGCTAGTTACACCATTTTTAGGGTAAGTTACTGTCTGCTTTCTCACTGGGTTACTTTTTGGTAGATATTATGAACTTTGTTACTCAAGATTTGAGTTTAACTTCAGAAATATCTTCTAGGTAGCATGCAAGAAACTGGAAACTAATCAAAAAAGAGGAGCAATAAAATCTGCATCTTTTAACATATCTACACAACTCTTAAAGAGCATTTTGGGGAGGATATTATCCTCTGTCTGTGCATCCATTTGAAAGCCTCACAAGCAGCAGAGTACCTGGTGTTACACTAAACCATTGTGGGCAGAAAACCTCATGAGTTCTGGAAGGTGGTTTTTGTTCACACTCCCTGTTCTCATCTCAAAATATAATACAGATGTAAACATGAGATTTCAGCAGATCTGTGAAAATAATAAATAGTTTTAGCTCTGTTGTGAGCCATTTGTGCTGTTTGGCTTCCAACAGAAGAGGGAGAGTCCCACGGTGAGGATCAGTGACTCCTCAGTAGTTAGGGGGAGTATTAAATAGAGTTGTGAAGGGAAATTCTTTTCTTACCATGGGCAAAAAAAACCCCCTAAAGTAATTCAGAGAGAATGATAACAGAGGTAAAGTGCTGGTGAAAGATTTCTCACTGTAATGCTAATTTTTTTTAGATTTCCTCCATCCCTTTCATGCTGCACATTAACCCCCTGAAAACTGTCAGGAAGAAATAACAAAAACTACTTACTTGTGTTTTTGAAGGAAATTCCCAGAACTCTTCGCACAGTTCAAGTCCTTTCTTGGAGTGAAAGAGCTTTCATTTGCTTCTCCACTGAGTGACAGATCTGGGGATGGGATGAGTCGGGAAATTGATTACGCTTCCTGCAAACGTATCGGATCCAGTTACCGGGCTCTCCCAAAAACCTACCAGCAGCCCAAGTGCAGTGGAAGAACAGCCATTTGCAAGGAGGTACTTTGGGATCAACCTTTTCAGTCCCTCAACATACATTGCATGTCCATAACATGTAGTTCATGCTACAGCTTCTGTGTGTGGATTCCCCTCTTTAATGATAGTTAGCCAGCTTTGATTGGACACCCATTTTTCATTCGTTTTATTGGAAGTAAAGCATCCACGTGCATTTTACTCATTTTATTTAACCCCATCTCAAATTGTGTCCAAAGTATTTTGAGTGTGTGCATGCATAAGTTTATTCCTACAGGCAGAAAAGAATATTCAATACCCTGAAACTAATTTTCTGGCCGTGGAGACCAAGACGGCTTTTTAGAAACAGTTTTTCTCATGAAACAGATAAAAGATGGTGAGGCAGTGTCTTAGGCACTGAGAACAGGTATCTCAGCAGAGGTGCTCCCACCTCTTGCTGGTGTGGGCAGCTCTGCCTTGTTTAGTGACAGCTGCAGAGTGACTGTGCTGTGTGAGCAGTCATGACAGTGTGTGAGCAGTTCAGACATTTCCTGAACTTGGTCTGAAAGTTTCAATGGAAACTCAGGGAAGAACTGTGCAAAAAATAAAACAGAGAGGTTATCAGAACAACTCTGGGCTCATAATGCTCTGTTCAATGTCATGTCTTGGCACTGTTGCAGGTATTAAATGATACCTGGGTTTCATTTCCTTCCTGGTCTGAAGACTCCACTTTTGTCAGCTCCAAGAAGACTCCTTATGAGGAGCAGTTGCACCGCTGTGAAGATGAGCGGTTTGAGGTACCTCTGCTCTCTGCTGAGCTTCCTTTCTGCCCCTCTGCCTTTTCAGAAAGCAAAACTTCTAGCTGTAAGGATTTTGAGTGAATTAACTGACAGCGAATGACCTGAAGTTCTATTAGTGTTTGTTGGCTCAAGCTAGAGTGTGGTGTTTTCTACTTCCTTGGAGTCTAATAGTTCTTTCTAGGCACGAGTGCAGTTCTAAAAAGCATGCTAACCTTTGGGAGAAGTGGTGGCTGTTTGTTTTCCAGTAAGGAACCTTGCTGATACTTCCTAGCTCCACCCAGTGGGGCTGGAATGCCTGCCACAAACCTGAGACTGCTCGTCTCCATTTTCCTGCTATGCCTGTTCTTAAACTGTTGTCTTTTTACTGTGTCTGGGAACTCTTTTTAAACAGTTGGATGTTGTCTTGGAGACCAATTTGGCCACAATACGTGTGCTGGAGAGTGTGCAGAAGAAATTGTCTCGACTGACTCAGGAGGATCAGGAGAAATTTCGTCTGGATGATTGCTTGGGAGGAACATCAGAAGTGATTCAGCGCAGGGCCATCTATCGTATCTATGGTGATAAAGCACCAGAGATCATTGAAAGCCTTAAGAAAAACCCAGTAACTGCAGTTCCTGTTGTTCTGAAGAGGTAATTCACATTTTCCTGTGTTCACCTTAAGAAGCTGATAGAGAATTTTAAAAGCATTTTTCAACAACTGTTTTCTGGAGATGTTGTTTCACATGATAACTCCCTCTTCAGTGGTGGGGCTTTTTCAAAGCTGTTTACTGCTTCCAGGAGTACAGAAAGGTTTTTAGTGCCTCACAGTTGGCAACATTAAAAATGCTTTGCTCGTATTTCTGTGGTTGTCCTTTTGAACTGAAGCAGCTGATGCATTTCTGCAGGTTGAAAGCAAAAGAGGAGGAGTGGCGGGAGGCCCAGCAAGGCTTCAACAAGATTTGGAGGGAGCAGTATGAGAAAGCCTACTTGAAGTCACTTGACCATCAGGCTGTCAACTTCAAACAAAATGACACCAAAGCTTTACGCTCCAAGAGCTTGCTGAATGAAATTGAGAGTGTCTATGATGAGGTGTGTGTGCTGGTAAAGAATCCATCCTCTGCATCCTTTCCTTGTAGTGTTATCTAGATGCTGACATAGCACCTGGGAGCGTGGTGAAGTGGTAGTGCTCTGAGGAGTTCTCAGGCAAAAATGCCCATCCCAAGCATAATGTTAATACTGGCTTATTTCTTCTGGCAGGAATGGCTCTTGAGCATGGATTGGAAGGATCTTTATCTATTTGTCTCTTGATTACAGCATCAGGAGCAGCATTCAGAGGGGAGAAGTTCATCCACAAACGAGCCTCATCTTATCTTTATCTATGAAGATAAGCAGATTTTGGAAGATGCAGCCTCTCTTATCAGCTATTATGTAAAAAGACAGCCTACAATCCAAAAGGAGGATCAAGCAACCATCCGGCAGATAGTGCATCACTTCATACCTGAGCTGTTTTTCTCTCAGCCCCCTGAGCACAATATTTCTGAAGAATCAACAGATGAGGACAGAGAAAACCATCAGGGGCAGAACCTGGATACTCTTGAGCTACGGAAAAAACACGTGCCTGGGCCTCCAAGCAGCCCTTTGGAGATGAAAGCAACCTTCTGTGATGTGGCAGCTGCTGAGCCCCACAACACTCTGGATGATGTTTACAGTCTGTTCTTTGTCAATAACAATTGGTATTTCTTCCTCCGCCTTCACCAGACTCTGTGCTCAAGGCTCCTAAAGATTTATCGCCAAGCTCAGAAGCAGCTGCTAGAATATAGGACTGAAAAAGAGAGAGAAAAACTCCTGTGTGAGGGAAGAAAAGAAAAAACCAATGATCCAGCCATGGAACTAAGACTGAAGCAACCAAGTAAGGATCCTCTGGGACACGGTCCGTTCTTTGTGCTCTGGTTGCTGTTTGATTTTATGTATCTGAGCAACTGAGACCAGCAGGAAAGTCTGTAAGGAATGTAGAGGTGCCAACCTCTCTGTTTGTGATCATTTGTGCAAATCACTGTCTTTGTGGTTTGTAGATAAAGCTAATTTAACAGAATGCAAATTTGTAATTTATCTTCTGAGGGCTCTCCTGTCGTTCATAGAGACTTCACACAGCCCCCTGCTCTCAGATGTTCTCAGGCATCTCATTGTATTTATTAATCTGTTACTTGGCCTTAAAATGTAAATGGCTCTGCAACAAAATAATTAAGTAACCCAGGCAGTCATGAAGAACGTGAGATGAAAGTGTTACAGTCTGTCAGCACTCTCTGTCTATCCTCAGCATGTTCTGGGTACTGAATGTCATGGTTCCTGAGCAGTTTTGTCCCTTCTTGACTGCACTTTCTCCCCATGCAGGTGAGGTGGAACTGGAGGAGTACTACCCTGCCTTCCTGGATATGGTGAGGAGTCTGCTGGATGGGAATATTGACCCAACACAGTATGAGGACACTCTGAGGGAGATGTTCACTATCCATGCCTATATTGGCTTTACCATGGACAAACTGGTGCAGAATATTGTCCGTCAGGTGATTAAGTTGATGGGTGTGCTCTGTGCCTGGGGGGCTGCACATCTCCTTTCTATAGACAGAGGTTTCTCACAGTATCCTGTGGTGCAAGGACTCACTAAATGTAAAGCAAATTCATAGAAAAGTTATCTGTGGAGGGGAAACACTCCAGTGGAAGTTCAGTGAGATAGTTCAGCTTCAGTGCTGGGACCACCTTAGGGGATTAACTCTTCCTGCCCTTTTCCAACATGTTTGAAGTTCCAGTCTTCAAAATTCTGCCATTCCCAAAATATATCTAAGGCAAAAAAACCAAAAAACAACCCAACCCAGTCCAGTCCTTGTTACCAAACCTGTCTTCTTATTGAAGTTCTGTTACAGTTAAGGAACATCAGCCCCACACTCTTCCCTGTTCCTTTTATTGCAAAGTCATGAAAAAGAATGAAAGTCTCCAGAGTTAAAGCTTTGGGACTTGCTCTGAGGTGTGATGCTGTGCTGAGTTTTGTGCTCCTTTCGTAATACACTAGAGAAAACTCTTGCTGACTAAATTCCCCCTTTTTTACTGGAAGCTTCACCATCTAGTGAGTGATGACATCTGCTTGAAGGTTGTTGAGCTCTACTTGAACGAGAGGAAGCGAGGTGCTGCTGGAGGTAACTTATCCTCTAGGTGTGTCCGGGCAGCAAAGGAGACAAGTTACCAGTGGAAGGCTGAACGTTGCATGGCAGATGAGAACTGCTTCAAGGTAAGAACTTGAGGCCAGAGAACTTCATAAACTTGACTTTTACATTTTACCTGGGAGAAAGGAGTTTAAAGCTCCAAGGCCACAATGGTGAGACAGAGCAATATGAAGAGAAGGTACCAGAACCAGAGTAAAGCCAGTGAAGTGGCATACTGGCTCACTGAAAATCCCTGAAAATTCCTCTCCTAGTTTATATTTATTGTTCAAATGATGCGTGAACATTCAGCATTGTTGTAAACCCATGTGGCCAATACTTGTGTCTGTAACTTTATTACAGGTGATGTTTCTTCAGCGGAAAGGACAGGTGATCATGACCATTGAGCTTCTGGATACAGAAGAGACCCAGACAGAAGATCCAGTGGAGGTCCAGGTAATATCACAGTGACCCTGGAGTCTTCTGTACCACAGACAGCAGGTGTCTAAGATAGCTTTCCTGCTTTCTTGTTCCAAACTGGCACATTGCCAGGAGGAGAAGTTTCCCTGGGAGGTGGGAAGGTTACATGTGGGGCTGTGGTCACTGACAGAAATGGGGTTGTTAAGCAGAAGAGTTTCCACAGAAATCAGCTTCGTTAAAAAGAAGCTTGAAAATAAACTAGTTCTTTGCAGTGGTGTTTGTCTTGATGAGAAAGAAATCTGACTTGAAATTGGTCTCCCTTGTGTAGCACCTGGCCAACTACATGGAGCAGTATGTTGGGGTGGAAGGAGCTCCAAACAACCAGAATGATGGCTTCTTACTGAAACCAGTCTTTCTGCAAAGGTGAGCATGCTCCCTCTCTTGAGTCACTGCAGCAGCTGCTGCTGCTTCATCTCTGCACATGTGGCAGTGATTTTAGGTGATGTGCAGCTCTAGAGAAACGTGCTCATGTCTTGAGGTCCAAAGGGACTGTTGGAGTGCAGTGCACTGTGTAAGAATGCTAGAGAAAAAAATTACAGCCACTGCATTGCGGCTTGTTCATGAAATTGTGTTTAAAATGGAGTGGGACTGTCTCAGCAATCCCTTCTGGGAGGGATTTGCAGTCTTAATTTGTTCCCACATTGTTAAATATTTGTGTGTGGAGGAAGATCCTGGAGAAAGTCTGAAAGCTAAATGTGGAAGTACAAATTTAATCCTTGGTGCTGTCAGCTTAAGAGAACAGATATCCAAGCATGACACATGCTTCATGATCCTTCTTTTGTTCTAGAAACCTCAAAAAGTTTCGCAAGTGGCAGTGCAAGCAAGTGAGAGCTCTGAGGAGTGAAGTGAAGAGCTCCTGGAAGAGGCTGATTGGGGTGGAAAGTGCCTGCAACGTGGACTGCCGGTTCAAGCTCAACACCCACAAAATGATGTTCATCATGAACTCAGAGGATTACATGTACAGGAGGGGAGCTCTCTGCAGAGCCAAGCAGGTGCATCTCCTATCCCTCTCCCCTCACACTTTTGGATGTGAGCCAAAAGAGAGGTACTGATAAGAAGTCTTGTGGCTGAATTCCTGCAGACTACACCCAGAAGTTACTGCTCTGGGTTGGATGAAACATGGAGGAGAGCTGGTCAATGCTCTGTACTTTGGTTTAGCTTAGCAGCCTTTTCTTTGCCGTGCAGATTTTAAGGGGCAGTGGCAGACATTCAGAAAGAGAGATCTTTAAGTGCAGGTATGCAGTTTGTGTTGTGAAGCAGGCACATCTGAGAAGCACAAGTGGTGAGGGTTTTGGCTTCTTCCCCAGAAACCTCTTGCTGATCTTTCCTCTCTTGCTTTCAGGTCCAGCCCATGGTGCTGCTGAAGCATCACCAGCAGTTTGAAGAGTGGCACAATCGGTGGCTCGAAGAGAACGTGACCATGGAGGCAGTTGATGTAGTTCAAGACTGGCTAATGGGAGATGAAGATGAGGAGATGGTGCCCTGCAAAACAACCTGTGAGACAGTGAATGTCCACGGGGTCCCAGTGAACAGATACAGAGTTCAGTACAGTCGCCGTCCAGCTTCACCATGACCAGAGGGTTGTTCCTGGGACCAAGAGAAGTAGGAGCGTTGCTGATGAAACACATTTACTCTCAGAATAGTGGTGGGAATGCAATGTATGTATTAATGATATTTATCCAAACAGCATTTTACTTTGGATTATGGTGTATTATCCATGGCATAGACTTGTCTCCTTGCAGTGTAATCCTCCAGCCATCATGAAGAGACTTTTCAAAAGCTTTATGGGAAGAGGGCTCTCAGCATTGCCACACAGTTTTTAGTGTAGGGCTTTGAATTGTTCCTGGCTTAGAGACATTTACCTTCCTCTGCCAGAGAGGAGAAGCAGTTTCCTAGCTGGAGGCCACTGCTGTCCAGCCAGATCTGGAAGGCTGAATGAGGGAGTCAGGCTCTGGGTGAACTACCACCAGTGGCTTTGTTGAAGAGCTAGAGTTGGGCTGGTGTTTGAGCAGATGCTGGCAGCTGCTTCCACTTTGAAGGGTTAAATGTTGCCCATCTTCCTGAACTGATACCATCATGGAGCCTGCAGAACTCTTCAGTGAAACCGTCCGAGTGCCAGCAGAGCTGAGAGCACCTGGCACAGATCCCTCACCTTGCTCTGGGCTGCTTCATTATCCACCCCTGCTAATAAGGCAATGAATGCAGTTTTAATTATTTGTTACTGGTGCTCTGGGGAGAGAAAGGACAAAACTGAGAGAAGGGTGAATGTACTAAACACTCAGGCTCCCACTTATCAACCAAGTATTTTGGAGCATGAACTGTAGCTCCCTGAGCTGCAGTCTGCAGCACCATCTGCAGCACAAGGCAGCCTTGGCCCCCCAGCTGCCCCCCAGCAGATGTGCACAGGATCCCATCACCCTGCTTGGTGAACTCAGCACCTGCTGCAGCCTCTGTTTTCTCAGCTCTGGAGCTGCTTGGAGCATGTGCTCGGGGAGGAATTATCCATCTCCAGGTCTGGCCTCTTGGTTTTTTGTATTTTGCATGTTGATTGACAGCCTCGAGAGACAGGAGCTTCACTTTCCTTTGTGCATGCCCGGACTCCGTGGTTCTGCTGGGCTGTAGCACTTCAGGAGCAGCAGCAGATGGAGCTCACGCAGCACCGTGGCTGAGGTTTGTCCCAAATACTTCCCTGTTCCTGCTGGGTCAGCACAGATGCTGTATAATTGCAGTGACACATGGAAATCTGTAATGGGCAGTGTTGGATCCAGCAACAGCCATCGCAGACAAGCTTTTCCACTGAATCATCTGTACTTCTATCTAAGCTTTTTTTTGAAATGAATCCTAACAAAAAATCTACCCTGAACCCTGCAGAAGACTACATAAATTGTCTTGACTTTATTAAGAAATCTAAGAAAGCACAGTTGTGTCTGTCCTGCAGCCCCACTGTGACTTCATGTTTTCCAGGGGCCAAGGACAAGCACACTGTCCATGAAGTGTGTTACAAACATCATGTCTGGAGGCAGGTCCAGCCTCCTTGCAGCTCTGCTTCCATCTTTTTTTCCTGGCTTTTGGGGTAATAACCCCTCCACCCCCAATATTTTTTGTGGCTTTGATTTTTAGGTTATAATGTCTGCCAGACCTAAGTAGCAGCCTGTAGGATTTGTCCTGAGTTATTTCCACTGTACAACATTTGGTTTTGCAGTTGTCTCACTTGACAGTAGAAAAATTGGCCTTTGGGGTACGTTTAATAGAAAACTGTACTGAACTCTGTCTTTTTTGCAAAATAATCTGTAGGAGGGAAGGAGGGAGGCCAGTCCCTGGCATTTGTGGCCACTTGCACAACCACTGCCCAGCAGAGGACTTTTCATCAAGAACTCATGTTCTCGTTGTCTGGGTGTCTTAAATTTTGGTTGCTGAAATGATCTGAATGTTCTTTCCCTGTGCTTGTGACAAAAGCCACCAACCACGTGTGGAGGAGCAGGGGGGACAAGCCCAGTGCAAAGCACAGAAATGCCCCTTTTGCTTCCAGACAGCTCAACAAAATACACTTCGGTCCTCTTCACCTCTCTGCTGTCCTCCAGCAGAGATGACAACTGTGCCAAATTTTATGGTTTTCTGATAAAATGTTTACTAGAAACTAGGTTGCAATCGTGGCTTAAAATGCTTTGGATTCCAAGTGTACCAAGGGTTGAACGCGCCCACGCGCCGTCCTGTTCCATCTCCCCCTTTTTAAGTGTACTTCAGGTATTTTTAAGCATCCTTATTTTGTAAACTTTAATTTATAATCTGAACAGATGAAGACAAAGCCCTTCCCAGTGCTCTTGTCTCAAAAACGATAGTAGCAAAGGATGTGAATGGAATGAGCAGGCAGTGCAGGTTTGGGAGTGGCTTGCTGATGTCTGACCTGCTGTCTATCTGCTAGCACAACCTAGAGTAAAGAGTTTGTTCTGCCATTTCTTTTTGAAGGATCTTTGCTTGTGGGCTTATAATTGCTTTGCCAGCTCTTTGAATGTAGGTTTGGTTTGGGTTTTTTTTGTTTTTAATATTTATTTGCACATTCAAGTAAAATAAAATACTGGTTTTAAAAAGCCCACAGCTCTCACTTGTTTGAAATTAATTTTTTGATGAGCCCCAGAACTGGTTGTCTTGCACCTGAAACTGGATTTTAAGTGGTAGAAAAATGCAATTAAAGGTGGATGAACTTCTCTTCAAGGCAGACTGTAATTAGTGAGAGCAAAGGCCCAAGTCTGGCCAAGAGCAGGAGAGGCCATGGGGTGGCACAGCTGCTCCACGAATAGGTTTAAAAAAAAAACACCACCACCACACATATCTTTTTTGCAGCTTGTTTTTTTTTCTCACAGCACCTTTGCCATGAGAGGTGTGGTGAAAAAATAGGGTCCAGGCCTGGCCCCCCAAGTGCTTGCATGCTGAATACAACAGACATGCAAGTGATCCAGTTCTGAAACCCAGAAGCACATCTGCTCCAGGTTAAGACAACTGCAACCAGGAAAATAACCCTCCATCCGCCTTTCCTTCCACCTCCTCCCTGATTCCTAGGGAATAACATGTTTAACTGTGTCCCCTGTGGAGCCCTGCACAGCAAATGGATGTGTAGATTTTTTGCAAATGAAGCTGTGGTTCTGTGACCCAGATCTGATAGGAGTTTCCTTTACATCGCTCTCAACACTTCCGTTGCCATAACAAAAGGAGACTCCCTGCTCTCTCTGCAGCCTGCTGCTTGCTTACAGGGAAACAAACTGTTGTTCTCCCAACAACAATCCTCTGATGCATAAACTGCATGGAATAATTGGATTAAAATGATGGTGGTGGTGTCTCAGAGGACACAGTCCATTTTATGAGTCTTCTCGCAGAGATCTTGGACTTATCACAAAGAGGACATTCCCTGCACCCGAGGGGAGGGACATTGAGAGCTGACATCACCCACAAGCAGTTGGAGATCTCAGCAAGTGGACAGCTTTGGCAATGGCAAAGACAGCCAGCTTTAAATACCCTTCAGGTTTGCAGAATGGAATAACAACTAATGGTTTTTCTAAATTAAATTAAAAATGGCTAAAGGGAGTACCCTCAATCAGAAGTTAATAATTCAGGTGTGTTTGGGGTTGGTTTTTTTTTCCCTCCACGTGTTTCCACATCACAGAGAGAAAGGTGTATTACACCAGCGTGAGGCTTACAAATGGTGAGCAGAATGTGAGCAGAAAAGGTGTGGCAGAACCAAGGGAAAAGGCTGGGTGGGAAAGCAGTGGAACAGGAGAACTGTGGAACAAGCAGAAGAGGTCAGAGGCAGGGAAATTCCCAGGAGTTGTGGGGGACCTGGCACAGGGAGAAGGGGAGCAAAGTCAGGCTGAGTGTCCAAGGGATGAAGTTCATCTTGCATGTGCCAGAGCCTGCACAGACAAAGCTGGGGTGGGGGAATCCTGTTCAAGAGCCCATCATTTCTGTTGCAAGAGACAGTGGAAGTTTTCTGTGTCTTGTGGTTCTGAGAAGGCTCAGATGCCCTCACAGCCAAAGCCTGGGCCAGGCAGGACCAGCACTGCCTTCATGGGAAAGGTGAGGTGCTGACACTGGTGGGAAGGCTTCCTGCTGCTGGTGCTGAGGCAGAACTGCTGCATTGCAAAGCTGAGCTCAGCCTGGGGCAGGTATGAGCTGCACTAAGATTTTGGTCTTCACACGTGCTGACTTGCAGCTGAAGAACTCTCTGGAGGTGCTGGAGCAGAGCAGAAGGAGTGAACCCCATTATCTGCCTACCAAAGTTTGCTCTTTGGAGCCTTAAAGATGGATAGGAGAGGCCAGGTGGTGTTTCTACCCTCCCTCTGAGCTCTCCAATCCCTAGCTTCTCTTCCAGCGTTACATCTTGTGGGTTCAGAGCCAAGGAATAAAAGAGTGCCTTCTCCCAGGAGATGATCTATTGCACAACGAATTACTTTAAAACCAAATTGTTACCCCGCAGGGCAGGGATCACACGACTTAAAGAGATGTTAACAAGCCATGACAAACCTCTGGCACTAGAATTTTTCAAGCAAGATGTTCTGCATCTAAAGCAGTCACTAAAGATCACACAGCATCTGAAAAATGAAGGATACAGCAATGAGTAACCTCTCTCTGTTCCACTCCAGAGATCTGGCCATAGGAAGCAGGGCTGCGATTTGCACACTATCTGAACCTGATTATGTCTAATTTTTTGCATACAGAGCATGGAAAGGATCCTGGCTGAGGCATGGAAAATATGTGGACACATGAATCATTCTGTAATGGTTCATAAATCCTGAGAGAATCACAAAAGTAAAACATCTAACATTGCATCTTCCCTGTCCCTGCCAGTGGAACTCCACCTCTTGACACGCTCAGCACAAAGATGTGGGAATATGGTGAAAGCAAAGGAAATAGGATCATTTTCTCCTTGGAATAGAAGAATCTCATCAAACAGCAGCCAGGCTCGGATTTGCAACCTTCACAGAAGAGGCCATTCATAAGCTGAGGAGAAAGAAACAAACTACTCCTTAGGTTGCCAAACCAAATTTACAGTTCCTACTGCCTGGGCTCCAGCTTCTGTCCTTACTTCCATGCAGAGCCAGGCAGGGGACTGGGGAGCAAAAGCCCAAAAAACAGCAACCCCTGAAGCTGTGACCCCACTGGAGGTGACCACTGGGAATTCATCTTGTGCTGGGGAGGATTTGGGACTTCCCTGGTAGAGCATGGGAGGAATTGACACTCTCCAGTTACAAGAAGAGGGCTCAAGCAGCAAAGGATGTTAAAGATGTAGGTAACATCTCCCAGTCTCTCTTACAACATGATCTGAGTTGCCTTCTCCCTACAACCTGCCTGTGGCAGCAGTGTGCTGATCCTCCTAGCTATTAGGTAACACAGAGTGCTCAACCCTCTTGGGGGTTTATTGGGTGGAGGCTGCACATCTCTGGCAAAACACAGCTCTCCTTGGGCAAGAGGGACTGGAATCCACCATTATCTGCCCAGCAGCAGTCTTCCTGTGCACCCAGCTCAGGCCCCTTTCCTGCTGGCTGGATCTGCTCTCCCCGTTTATCAGAGGAAGCACTGTGTCTCCATCAAACCCTGGGACCTTCCCACTTATCGCTGCCTGCTGGGGCACTTCAGACTGGGGCTGATCCTTTCAAATGCAAATATCTCCGGCCCCAAGGGCTTTTAATCAACTTCTGCATTGAGAGAAAGAAGGAAGGAGCAGTTTTGTCCCCTCTTTAGCCAGGGAGCAGGAGCAGAAATAAAGAAATGAGGACTCTGAAAGGGCCACCCTGATCTGGGGGCTGCAAAGCAGCCACTAAAACCCTGAACTGCCACAATAAGAGAGTGCAAGAGCTCTGGGAAACCCGTAGGGGCTGGGGAGGCTTCTCTGGATCTGATCTGCAGCTTCCCTGCACTTTATTTATGTTTCTGTGAGGGGATGATCTCTTCTCAACTTGCATCTTAAATCAGTGTGTGGGGAAAGACCTCAGATCTCACACAAAGCCACTCGGGCCTCTCATGAGTGGAAGGATGCTTGACACCAGAGGTCAGGAGTTCAGCTTGGCACTTTAAAACAAATTCAAACTGCATCAAATCTGAGCACATTTGTCATTTCCAGGAACGTTCTGGGGCAGGAAGGAGGCCCAAATGAGTCACTTGAGTACAGCCCCAATTTATTGTAGATCTGGAGATGTTTGCCCCT
The DNA here is from genome assembly GCA_038090715.1 of Florisuga fusca. NCBI lineage: Eukaryota > Metazoa > Chordata > Aves > Apodiformes > Trochilidae > Florisuga > Florisuga fusca. Next base: position 1,159,779 of record JAAWXA010000051.1, read on the forward strand.
CCCAGCCCTGCATCTGACACTGGGGCTCAGTCTCTGCTGGAGCAACGTGCATGTTGTGACAACCCCCATCCCTCATCCTTCCCCGGATAAGCCTGGTGCTTCCTTGAGTTAAGGACCAGGAGAAGGAAATGCGTAACCAGGGACAGTCATAGGGCCCTTCCCACAGCTCCCAGCACAGCAGAGCACTCCTGGCTCCTCTGCCACCATGGGGACCCTGAGGAATGGGTGGCTGTCACACGGGCTTGTGCTGTCCTGTGCCTTCTGGGGACTCTGCCTGACCTCTTCTGACTATGATGGTGAGTGTGCATCTCCTGGCTGAAAAATTGGTTTCTGAAAGGACTGGAGAGTTGGTACCTTTGTTACTCCCTGAAATCTCTTGGTTTTTTTAAAGCACGAGGGAGAACGCTGTCCCTGAGCTTTGGGCATACTCAGGTTAAAGCAGGGGATGACAGAAGGTGACAGAGGAACAAACTGGTGTGAAACAAACTAGAAAGAGAAAGGAAAACTAGAGGAGAAGTAACCCAGAGAGCACTCAAAACCAAAATCTGGAGCTGTAACTTAGACTCTCACAGCCATGGCTTTACCCTGGAGTGGTCCCAGATTTCAGGATGCTTTTGAGGGGCAGGCAGAGGAACTGCTTCTCTGGTTCCCCAGTCCTGCTGATGGTTCTACAACCAGCACCACTTGTGAGCTGTGGGCAGCCACAGGGCAGAGGACTTGGGTGCATTTCCAGTGAGGTTGCTGATGGCTGTTCCTGCCCACTGACTTCTGTTCAGGCATGTTCCTCTGCCAGCACACAGGGGCATTTTACAGAATTCTCCCAATTGTAGAGACCCCGGGCGTAAAATGCAAACCCACAGCCTCGGGGGTAAGCTCTGCAAAGTACAAGGGTGACTGTACCAACAACTAACAGACTGCTTTTATGTGACAGATTACTCTCAGAACAGCACCAACGAGCAGGCAAAGCCATCAGAGATCACCCCCTGCCCCCGAGCCATCCCTGGGGAAAGGGCAATCGTGGACAATGTCACCTACCTGTGGATACACGAGGCCATCCAGTCCCAGCTGGACAGCAAGGTCACAGTGCTGCTCATCCCCTGCCTCTACACCCTCATCTTCCTGGTGGGGCTGCCTGCCAACGGGCTGGCCCTCTGGGTCCTGGCCACCAGGGTTGAGAAGTTGACCTCCACCGTCTTCCTGATGAACTTGGCGGCAGCAGACCTGCTGCTCGTACTAGTGCTGCCCTTCAAGATTTTCTACTATTTCCTGGGGAACAACTGGCCCTTTGGGGAAGGCCTGTGCAGGCTCACCACAGCTTTCTTCTATGGGAACATGTACTGCTCAGTGCTACTGCTCACCTGCATCAGTGTCGACCGCTACCTGGCGGTGGTCCATCCTTTCTTCTCGCGGTCCTTCCGTACCCCCACCTTTGCTGCCCACACCTGCTCTGCCATCTGGCTCTGTGCTGCTGTCCTCACCCTGCCCCTCACTCTGCAGCAGCAGTCGTATCCCCTGTATGGAACAGACATCACTCTCTGCCACGACGTTCTCCCCAGGTATGAGGATGATGGGTTTTACTTCTACTACTTCGTCTGCCTGATCGCCTGCGCCTTCCTGGCTCCTCTGCTGGTGATGCTCTTCAGCTACTGCTTGGTCCTGAGAGCCCTCCTGGAGAGTGGGAAGAGGTACTCCTACTCTGTGAAGCTCACAGCTCTCGTGCTGTTCACCCTCGTGGCTTTCTACACCCCCAGCAACGTTCTCCTCCTTGTCCATTACTCCAGCTATATGTCCAAACTCTATGGCAGGCTGTACATCAGGTACATGCTGAGCTTGGCCATCAGCACCTGCAACAGCTGTGCTGACCCCTTCATCTACTACTATGTTTCTGAAGACTTCAGGGACAAGGTGAGAAGGAGGTTTTTCAGTCACAGGAAACAAAACACCACATCCCTAAAAACATCCAAGGAAACACTCCCTCAGAAAAGTTCCAAAGATTCACTGGTGTGAGCCTCCAGCCCAGCTCCTTGCTCCCAGGGCACTTGGAACATCCATTGGGGATAAGATGAAGGTAACACTGGGATCCCTTAAGTTTCATCCAGAACAACAAGCAGTATTTCCCAGGAGACAAGTCCTTTCTCCTGTCTGCAGAGCTAAAACTTGAATAAACCTGGATCACAGGATTCCTTAAGAGCTGTGGAGTCTGCATGGATGCTGACCATGTACAGATGTGTAACTGGGACATGAAGCTTCCCAGCTGGTCACAGGTAGCCAGGGATGCTCTTGCCAATGTACCTAGGGCTGGGTTTCCTAATGCATCTTGCAGACTGATTTTCTACTTTTTCTTGCTGTCCTTGAATGCATATTCTCTTCACCTAAAACTGAAAAAGAACAGGCACTTGCTAAATCAAACTTCTAAACATTTCAAAAGTACCAGGAGGTACCTATGGGAAAGGTCCTCTCCTGCACTAAAATATTCTGTCAAGAGAATGTAAAGCACTGGCTTTTCTAGTAAATATCTTCTTGGCTTGATTAGGAAGCAACACCATAGTAATGTCAGCTCATTGCTGGTACCACCATAAAAATCCCATTCAGTAATGCCAATTTTTGCAAATGAACTCTGGAATCCATATTTTCTTTATGGTAAAGAGTGTTTTTTGTTTTTAATTTTTATGTACCTTGAAAGGAAATATTAAAGGAGTTGATAGAACCCTTGCTCTAGAACTCCCCTCTTCTTTCATGTAATGTCACACACCAGTCTCTGATGGCTCATAAGGAAGAGGTGATGAAGGCAAGGTTACTTAGTGAAACCTGCTGCAAATTTACCAAAACACACTCAGCTCATCTCTCAGACACAACCTGGGCATATCCCAGTAAGCAGCAAGGTAGGAAACAAGTGATCAACATCCTTTGAGTTCCTGATCAAACAAACTTACAATGTAAACAAGAAGACGCAGACGAGATCATCTTAAAATCAGTTTTTAATAAAATATTTATCAGAATCTAAACCAAACCCTTTTCTGGACTCAGACTCGCTAAGATTTGTGCGAACAAAAAAATGGTCATAGCAATGGTGGTGTGTGTTTGCAGGGGGGAAAATGCAGGTGTAAAAGTAGAGCCTACCTCCTGTGGGTGCAGCACCAGACGTGCAGAAGGTGTGCCAGCTCCTGCACACAGGAGACCTGGGGTAAGCCAGGGCCACTCAGTCAGAAATAGCAAGTACTACAAAAAAACAAACCAAACCCCAAACCAAAACAGAGCTGAGATTTTCTAAATAGATGATCTATTCATAATAATGAAAACCAGGTTATTGTGCATCAAATGTCTATAATTAATGTCAGCAAAGAAAGTGCTGTTGTTTCAATGATCTTCAAGCAAGCTGAACGTTCTTCTGGTATTTGTTTTCTACCAAGGCTGATTAAGAAGGAAAAGAGGCAAGACCAAAACATTTGGACAAGAAAGAACAAGGGAACTATTGCTTTAAAATAAATACCACGGTAATGATTACTCTGCATAATGTACAGTTACAAATATATAAATATTAATCTCATTGAAAGGATTGCAAGCAAAAAAAATCACTGATAACTAGCACTGCTGCTGCAGCTGCTTAGCTACTGCTAAGTTCAGTAACATAACTTGGTGTAAGCAGGAACCTCTATGTCTTACAAACCCACTGGCACTTTTCTTCTTTTGCAAAGAGGGACCCTCAGAAGAAGGAAAGGAGAAGCATCTCTCTGGCAGAGGAAGGCAAATGTCTCCACGCCAGAAAAAATTCAAAGCCCAAAGCAGCAGCACATCTGCTGTCCTTTCTGGCTTCCCACCTTAAATAAATGACTGACTTAAATAAAATGATATTTAAAACAAAAATAACTACAAAAAGGAGTCAGTTTGGTGTGGCAGACTTGGGGGGCAAGGGGTAGGGGGGGTTTGGAGGCTGCCAGGAGCAGATGGACTAGTGGTTTCCCTGAAAGTGCCAAAGCTGTGAGGAGGCAGAGACCCAGAAACCCTGGCAGATGAATTACCTCTCACAGACTCTCCTGTTCTGCCTGTCTCTGGATGCTAAGGCTGCTCTGTCTTAGCCTTCTGAGGGTCCAGGTCTCTCTGGCTTTTCATCTAGTTGTAAAACAGAAGTAAGATTCTCAAAGAGGTGAGAGTGCTCTGGCACACAAAGGACAAGGCCATGATTGATGAGCTGGCAGCACCAGGCAGAATTATTTAGCTGGCAGCAATGGAGAGATGTCTGCATCTTGAATTACTCCATTACATGTACCAGAGCCTGAGGAAAATGAAGAAAGTCAGGTTTAATACTTGGCTGAAACTCCCTACTTTCATCTCCTTGTCCCCAGTGGTGGTGCTCTCTGAGTTCCCAAGGATCTATGAAGGGACCAAGCAACATAAAATAACTTCAGGTACCTTCAGAAGCAGACATGACAAGGAAATGAAAGCCAGAAATGGGCAGAGGACAGAAGACTGAAGAATCCAGAACATAGGTCCTATCTTCTGCAGGAATCTAATCACAGACATTATCAGGGTGACTAAATGCCTCATTCTCCCAGCCACAAAGCATTAAACAGCTGAGGCTGGAACCAGCAAACAGCAGGGTCTGAATTGTGCAGCTTTGATATTTAGAAAAGAGAAGAAAACCTCAAAACTCTTGTTGCAGCTTAAAACTAGTTCTGTTATTTACCCAGGGGATAAATATTGACTCAGTCCTGTGTGTGTACACAATAGCTAGGGTCTGCCAGGCCAGTTGCTTCCAGGAGATGGAATTTAGTTTAAAGGCATTTATTTACCTGCCAGAGAGGAATGCAGCTGCCAGTGGTTCTGCTGTGCTGTGCAGGACACTCTGAGGACACAGTTTGTTGATGCACACTGAAGAGACGTGGCAAAAAAAAAACCTCTGCTGAGAAGCAGTGGGTACACATGGGCAGCAGCCACGTCCAGATCCTGTGAGGAGAGCTCAGAAACCTGCCAGCAAAGCAGTTCTGAAATTTCTGGGAACTTCAGGACCCAGACCTTCATCATGTCAACTCTATTCTGCAAATATCTGGCCCAAGACAAAACCAACTGGGAACTACATATGCCCAACTTTTGGGATATCTCCTGTTTTGTCCCCATGTGGTCATTTTTTTTGGAATAAAATTGTCTTTATTCTGGAATGGAATGTCTATACTGGGATATATTCTTGTCATGGTTCCTGTGTAAACAAGCCCTAAAAATGAATGGAGTGGGGCTTTTTCCTGTTTCCATTCAATAATAAACACCCTCAAAAGGAGTTTCCAGACCACTCTGGGTCTTGGTAACAATAGAACTGGGAAGATAAAATATTAACACTATTTTGCAACAGGCAATGGCATCCAACTCCTCCTAAGAGAACAATGCTGCTCCAGGCAGGAAGGGAAACCAAAAAATCTTGGCTTCTGAGTTTTTGGAAGCACAAAGCTTTTGTTTTTAGTTTTACCACATTGCTGGGGGCAGGTCAGTTTTGGGGAGTTCAGCCTCTACGACACCAGCAGTGTGTACTGGGCAGCAGAACCAGGGCTGATGCATAATTACCATCTCCAGAACAACCACTGCATGGAGATCCTAGTGTGAGCAGGACACAAGGGCTTGGGGAAATCAGTGTTTAACAGGACTGTGCCTTGGGTCAGCTTTATTTTCATGCCAGGGTTACAAGGAGAGAAAGGACTGAGAAGGCTGCAAGCAGCCCTTATCAGCACATAGTGCAGCACAAAGAGGGCTCATCCACCTAAGCCTTGTCACTGCTGCAGTGGGCAAACTCCCCAACTGAAGCCTGCAGCCCCATGGGGGAAGAGCCAAACCTTGCAGGCCTAACAGTGGATTGCAGTTTTCTCTTGGAAAAGGTGCCTCACAGCAACTTCCCTGAATATGGAGCCACCAGAGAAGTTTTACTCTTGTGGGGCAGTGTTCCAGGTGCAGTAGACTTATGAGCTGGGGAAGATGATTAGCCTCTTGCTATGTCACAATTAGCAAAACACACTGATTTTTATTATTAAAATTTGAGAGAAAACTTCTCAGCCATCTTTCTTCCAACAGCAGTTCAGCTAAGCACAAGGCCTGGACTCAGCTGCTAAATGTAGCTAGGAAAATGCATCTGCAGTATCCTGATAGTAGAGAAAACACTTAAAAATGGTCTAAGAGGTTTGAATTCCAGCCCCTATTTTTCTCACCTAGAGGGCACAGCATATTGGTCGCCCATCCTTGGAAGTACTCCAAAGAAGACACAACAAAAGGCAGGAAAATTGACAGAAAAATAATGCTGAGTGTCCCCCTTAGTGCTCCAGACCCTCCCCATGGGGCAGCAAAGCCTACAGTTCTGAGTGCATCAGGAAGTAGTCATCATTCAGTATCTGTTCTGCAGCAGGTCATCTGTAGGAACAAACTCGTCCAGGAGTTGATTCTGAGCCTCTTCTCTTTATTTAAATTACATATTTCTGTTGAAAAAGAGAACAGAATAAAGACAAGTCACTTTCCCATTATGTATCTTTGTGAAAGACCAATGGAGTTGGGCAGAAAAGCCCAAAAGGTCACTTATTCTGAGAGGGATGGAGACTTTCAGGTCACGAAGCCATTGCTGAGCCCCTGGCCCAGGGAAGCTGTGGCTGCCCCATCCCTGGAAGTGTTCAAGGCCAGGTTGGATGGGCTTGGAGCAACCTGGGCTGGTGGGAGGTGGGAACCTCCCTGTACAAGGGGTTTGGAACTGGATGATTTTTAAGGTCCCTTCCAACCCAAACCAGTCTGTGATTTTTATAGCAAGATCTTGCTCCTGGTGACTCCTTGTGAGTCAGTGTTAAGAATGCCCCTTCTGAGGAATTGAGTACATTTGACCCAACACATGAATTAGTGCTTTATACATTGACTGTCAAACTGGATTTATGATCCCCTGGCTCTCCAGCTCACCATTCTACTGTGGTCACAACTTCTTGAATCTTGTCCACTTCTATTAACATGCTTGCTGCTGTTGTCAGTTCTGCCACCATCTCAAAAACATCAGTTTCTGATGCATAGGGGTCTGGGTCATATTCATAGGAGTAGTAAGACAGATCTGTCTGCAGTGGAGGGCCTTCCTCTGCTGGAAAGGAAACCACAGAGGCTCAGGATGTGCTTTAGCCAAAGCAGAGATGCATTTCAGCATCATATATTGCATCATGGAGAAGGGGAATGACAAAAGAGAAAGGTTCATCAGAGGCTACATATCAGTGCAAGAGGCTAGACATGCTAATGGATTCACATGCAAGGAGAAAAGCTGCCATAAACCAGTATTTCCAATTACCCAGTCAGACACTGGAACAAAATTTAAAGAATCATAGAAAAAATAATTTAAAAAACAAATCTCAAAGTCTCACTTTAAAGTATCTAATTTACTGAAGTGCTCAAGTTAGGAATCAGTTTACCCCGAGGCTTCTAGATAGTAAGATAAAATAAGAGAGGTCTTTGGGAACACCAGATGTCACAGATGAGTTACTCTACACCCTGAACATAAATCCCTCTCTTTTGACCAGGTCCAAGCCAAGTACCTCAGTTTGGGAGAGACCAATCCATACCTAGAATCTGTCAGGTCACTTGCACAGTACCTATAATCCTCAGGCTGGTCCCCTCTGAGCTGGGTGACTGCTCCCTGTCCAGAGGGTAAGCCTGCAAGGTGAAACTTCTAGGAAAATCCTTAGGTCTTTGTTTTCTGAACTCTTCCTCAAGCCAGCTCAGCTGCCCATCTTTCCTGTTTGCTTTCTGGATATACTGCTCTAATCCAAACCAAAGCAATCACTGAAACATAGCTGTTGTAAGAAGTCCCCCTCCTCCTCCCCACAAAGTTGGCTTTATTTAAGGAGAACACTCATCGAGGCCTTTGAAAATGTTTGTTCTCTAGAAATAAAAAAATCTGAAGGCTCTTCCACGATGCCTCCCACATCCTCCCAGCCCCAGGCTCAGCCCTCAGCAAGGGAACACTTGCCTGAAAGCAGAGCCAGTCTCTGGGTTCACTTCTTCTTGGCCTTTTCCACGTGAGAACCTGCCAGATCATGAGCTTGTTCTATGAATGGATGATTGCTGTCCACCAGGGACCGAATTAACATCACAGAGCTCACTCTTCCCAAGAATGCAGCGTTGGAATCAAAGCAAAGGCTGATGTTTCCTGTTGCACACAAACCACTCCCCCCTCTCCAAATGTTTGTGCCTCAGCCAATGTTTGCTGAGCACCGATGGGGTGGAAGGAAAAATGGCCCCTGGCCAGTTCAATCAATCCTAAAAGAACAGCAGTGCTGTGAATAATGTGCCTGCCAAGGAGTGATGGGAGATGACTCCACCTGGAAGCAAGAGTTCCCTCTGATGTTCCTGTTAGGAGCTGGGGATGGCATGTTGTTTTTTTTTTTTTCAAAAATAACACCATCACCACCAAATAAAACATCTCATCGTTCCACCTGGGAGTTTTCTTCCAACTGCTAGGAGCAGAACTGTGCAAATAAGAGGGCTGCAGACATGAGCTCTTTCAGTTAAGTCCTGTCACCCTGCACACTTCCCTTCTCCATCAAGAGAATATTTCTAAAGATGTGAAAAAGATCTGCCCACCTGTACAAAAAAAAAGGCTCCAGTTTCAAGATCAAACCTCAGCCATCCTGCCTCACTTGCTGCAACATCTGCTGCTGACTTTTGAAAGGACTGCTGACAACAGCTAGCTGCTGCAAGAAGAGCTGCATCCTGATTTCTCAGGACCACCTGGATACTACTGCTGACCTGGAACAGCAAAACTGAAAAGCTTGTTTATTCTAGCAACCTTACTGGTATAGGTGGAACTAAACTGCAAGTCTGTCTTTGCCAGAGTGAGCCTGAACACACATCCTGAAGTTTCTCACTGGGTGCTGGAAGGAAGCTGCCTCTCTTTGTTCCCATTGTTGGGGTAACACAGGCAAGAGTCAACAATGAAAGCATCCATCACCCCAAGAGCCTGCCCAAGTCATATGGCACATACAGAAGGATTTCAGACAATACAAACACCACGTGGCTCTCCAAGAAAAGGCTGTTTCCTGAAGATTAACAACCTGAGGCAGTTTCACCAACCTGCCCTAAGCTTGATTTGGCTCCTGGAGTTTTGCATCCTTTTAGGAAATCACACATTTAGCCATGGCTCATCAGAACTTGCACTGGAACCCAGAGCACCTGAGCTGACTTAAACCAATCACATGCTTCAATGCTACCAAAGCAGTGCAGCCAAATGAGAGCCATGTATAAGGAAGGATTCATTCATTTGTTAAACTTTGATTCATGTACCATGTGGTTGACCTGAGAGGAGCCCAGAGGATTAATGAAAATCACATGCTGGGTGCTTTTCCTGATGCAGGATTTAGCCTGTTTTATTTTTGAATGCTCACTCTGCCATGGGTGCTTAGACAGCTCAGGTCAGAAGAGGATCTGCCTGCCTGGGGACTCTCCAGTGGAACACTCACAGATCCTAAACCAAACCAGCTCTAAATACCTGGGCTTTGACAAACACACAAGTTTGTTAATCTAACAGCTCCATAAAAATGCCACACACACACACACACACAAATAATCAGAATTTCCACTTTTGCTCTTATGAGAGCCTATTGAGCCAACACTGCTCCTGACTGTGGAGAACAGAAACCAGGGGGTTATTTTTCTTAGACACTCAAACACAGATTATTTCAGAAACACTGTTCTGAAAGTGTCTGGATTGTGGACAACTGTCAAGTTCCACAATTTATTTTTTTTTTCCCCAGGAAAACATACTTTTCAAATAAAAAATTGATAGGAAAAGTATGTAATTGCAATCCCATTTTATAGACCAGCAGCAAAACCATAACCTTGCATACCAGCAGTGCCCTACAGAGCAGTTTGGGAATGCTGCTTTAAAGGGTTCAGATTGCAAACAGAGTACATAGCATTTGCACTGAATAAAAGGCAACAAGCATTCATCTCAGCTACTCTAACAGACAGCAACCTCATATACATATATATATATACACACACATATATATATACACACACACAGACACATATATATATTCACACTTAGTCCAGAAATAAAGGCAGGGAAAATAGGGGAGACATCAACCACTAAGGTTGAATGACCTGTATAAATAGTCCTAATGGAATATTCACTGTTCTTTTACACCTTAATAAGAAAACTGTCCACCAATTTCTGAAAACAGAGGAAGGACAAAGAAGAGGATGGTGTCTATCACGTGGGCACATGCTAGTCTGAACTCTGCTGCACAAGGAGGACACAAAAAGGTGAGAAGGCACCGAGCCTTCTCTTGAAGAATTAACTTGTTTTACTGATTTGTTAGGAGAGTCAGAGTCCAGGGGAAAATTAACAACTGGAAAGCAGCCAGGAAAAATCTAGTCCAGTTTATTTACTAGAAACAGCATGAAACGAACTATTCTCTTGACCCTCCACTGCTTCTTGGTGAGATTTATTGTGAGCCATGAGCAAGTTCGACAGGAGTCTTGGAAAAAAGTGCATGAATATAAGCATCAAATAAAATGAGCAGCCAAATTCCTGGCTACTCCCATCTCTTGACCTTAACATTTTTGCTCACTAAGGCCCTTTATCCCAAACAGCAGCTCTGAAGACTGCCAGGTCAATTTTTGCCCAGAACTGCTAGAGACATAGTTAATCCACCTGGATCATAGTTCTTGCAATGGTTTGGTCTGTTGTCACATCCTGTTCAGTTTTTTGTTGAAACATGTTACATCAGCCCAGTGTTAAATGTGATCATGCTACCTTAATACTGAAGAATAGATGAGAGAGTGTGTGTTGTTCAAACATACTAAAGCTGAGAAAACAGGAGGGTCACTTGCTCATTCCTTTGAACAATTCCCTAAATCTTGCATGTGCACTAAATGCAGCAGATATCACACAAGATTTCCTGAAAGGAAAAGGACTAGAGGAGCTAGGTCTGTTGTTATCACCCCAAGTTTCCTTAGCCTCTACATTTATTCTGATTTCTGAATGTTATGTCTTTTCTAAAAGATGAAGAAATTCAGCATCTTTACTTAAATGTGCTTAAGAGCTCTATGTACTTTCATATAGTGACAGGATAAGGCTTAGCTTTGTTAAAGGAAAAGCTCCTGTATGAATGCAAAGGTAGGATATTACATTACCTGCTGGAGTTTGTTGAACACTGGGTTGCTCAGCTGTGTGGGAATGTGTCTCCCTTTCTTCTGGCAAAGTCTTGGCTGTAAATAAAAAAACATATATGCATTGGTCATAAAATCTGTTAATGACCTTCTAGAAAAAGTTTGGTGGATTACTCAGTGAGCTACTGCACTGAAAGCCCATGTACAATCTCCACAGAATGTTACATTTCATGGATATCATTTTATCTAGGATCATTCATCTCAGATAAAATAGTATCCCTAATTTTCTTTGAAGTTCATTTTGATTGGTAAAACACATGCCTGAGAACAGAAAACCAGGTATTCTGAGCTAAGCAGGAAGGCTGCTCTTATAATTTAATCCTGTGTACTGAAAGTAACAAAGCAGATGAGGATTCATGGGGTTCTGCAACTCAATCTGAACAGAAAATGGAACTAAATGAAACTTACAGGCAGAACATTGAGACATGGGCATCTGTTCTATCCTTGTATTGTTCCTGCATGATGCTACTTCCATCTGGCAATGGTTTGGGTAAATTTGCCCATCTGATCCACAAACAGGCTCCCCATCATAGCCACAGTCTCTGGAACACATGCACTGCTCAAAATACTCATCCTCCAAGCAGCCAAAGATGTTATTGCATGGTCCAGAGTGAACAAAGCCTGAAAAGCAAACAAAATTTTTTGCATAGCAAAATTTGCAAAGCAATATTTTTGCATAGCATGGGGAAGGGGAAGATGGGGTGGCAGTTTTCTTGTTTCTTCAATGTAAGTTTTCATGTTGAATTCCCTAAGACTTCTCTTAGCAATTGACAAACTGGGTGGCTTAAAAAACTCTAGGAACAAAGCTGTCTTTCAGAAAAGAACCATGTTGTGGTAGATCCCAGCAACGGGATGATGCAGCTCTTTTGGATGACATAAAGAACAGAAAGGAACATACAGTTTCTGGGGAAAGTTTTTCCTTTCACTGATGCATGAAATTGTTTGCAGTTAGTTATGAAACTCCATTGGAAGATATTTTAAAGCCATAAAATCAACTTGCACTTTGAAGTGGTCTTGCCTCATGTTTATTAACACATCTCACCTCATGGAGGTTCTTCCAGATTTATATATTTTATCTTGCCTCAGAAGCACATAATATACCCTGGTGACTGCAAAGCAGACTACATTTGGCTGTCACAGGTTTAACAATTGCAAGCCCACAAAACTTTGAAAAACTTCCACCAATACAGAGCGTGCAATAGAACAAGTTTCTAAATATAATTTTGAGTTCTGAACTCCTGGAAAGTGTGTCTGTGGGCTGCATTTCACAAAAAACCTGCTTGGCTTTAGTGCAACTTACCAACCCACTGGCTGGCTGAGCTTTCCACCTCGTTGCAGGTTGGCCCATCACAGAGCTCCCGAGCCAAGGGACTGTTCTCACTCACATTGTAGAAACGAGTTGCTTCAAAAGCTGCAGGCCAGCAAGAAGGAGAAATCACAACCCAGCTAATGCCTAGAGCTCTCAGGGTGGCAAAACTGAAAGGAAAGCAGGAACATACCTGGCTCATAGTAATCATACACTTTGATGGGAACAGGAGCTGTCTTCCCAACTATATGCTCTCTGAAAGCTTGAAACTTGACACATGTCATGCACTGGCTGGGAATCTGTATGAAATGATGAAAAAGACTCACTGTAACAAAATCTGCATGTTTAAGTGAAGAGGGAGACTATTAGAAACCTAGCATGGGCCCTTAAAATAACACTGTGCTGGCCACTTTGTGAGAATGAAGGCACCTCCAATACCAGATACAAAGATAATTTAACAATTCCAAACAAAATGAATTAAAACATGATACTTTGTCAGCCTTTCTTGCACTTCTTGCCATAGGACAAGGGCAACCTGAAACTCAAGCTGTTAATGCAACTATCTAACCATATATTGCTGACAACAGAGATCTGGTCTGCCACTCCCAGGTATGTGCTATGAGATCTAAATTAAGCTGCATTTTTACTCCATCCTTTTAGCAATGATAGTTGTACTTGAAGGTCACGTTATTTTGAGGGAAAAAACTAAGTGACATCTGTCCTGAAATTCTATATGGGCTGAAGTTAATCACCTGCCTCTGTTGTCCTTTAGTTTCCAACCCAAATCACAGCCCCCACCTTTTGAGCTTGAAGTGGTGAGTTAAAGCTGCACAGAAATCCTCCTCTGTGAGGGAACTTCAACAGCAACACAATGTACCTATGCTTGATCCACTGGTCATTTGCCTTTCACTGAAAAGCAACTTAATTATGAGAAGCAGCATCATTACCTCATCAAAATAAAAAAGGACTTTTCTTCCATCCACTTCGTATCTTTTTAATCCAATTTGCTTGTTCATCAATAACTGGGGATGAAAAAATAATCAGCAGGTTTAGTTTCATCTCATTTTATAGAGAACAGGTTGAAATTAGAGAATAAGGGACTTCAGACTGCTTAGGAAAACTGATCAGACACTAAAACCCAGGGTTTGTTTCTGCTAGGAAAGGATGATTTAGGAAGAGAGAGGGGAAACACACAGAGGATTGCAGTTGCTGTCATACAAGCAAAGAAAAAGCCATCTGTGGTCTTTTCCATGACCTGATGAGGTATCTTGCATTTCTTCTGAGATTTGCCCAGACCTGCTACCAACAGCTTTAACTGTGAATTTCTTCAAGCCTAGTGCTCCTAGTTGTAAAACCCTGCACCCACCTTCCTGCTATTACTGTAACAAGCCCAGGAACATGTGTTTAAGTCCCACACAATATGGAAAGGGCCAATTTAATTTGTCCTTATAATTTTAGGGGCCTGATGGTGGTTGTTATTACTCAGCAGTGGATGGCTGCAGACAGTCCTTTTATGAGGGCTGGGAGAGGCTGGCGCCACTGGGAAATGCTCAGCTCAGCTAAAGTTGCATTTTTCTGGTGAGGTTTGATATACAGCAGCCTCTGCTGACCTCCTGACCTTGTCGACACCCAGCATGATTAGAAGGATTTGTGGCTGCAGAGCCAGGGGGGCTGCCCTCAAGGTCCAAGGGAGGATTCATTAACCAGCACTGCCCCCAGCTGCAGGTGGGGTGGCTCTGGGCACACTGCTCCCTTGGGAGGGCAAGCAACAAACAAGAAAATCTGATTTACAGCCTTGGCCCTTCACACCAGGAGGAGAGGGAAAGGGCTGGGGTAGCAAAAAAAGTGTAGTGGTAGCAATGACAGGACTTGCCTCTGCTGAAGGTGGTGTTCAAAATGCATAACAATACCATGAGTGGGTCTCCAGTGGAAGAATTAAAGCCTTATCAGTGTGATTTGGATGTACATCTGATAGCCATGAATAAATCATTGGGATTGTGTCAGCATCTTCACTGCCTACCCTTGTATCTATCTACATACACACTGGAGCTTTGTCTCTGCATTTCATTTCTACAGATGGAAAGAATTTCTGCAATAAGAAAGGTGGAACTGAGCTCTTCAAGGGGAACATTACCCTCTTTAAGATGCAATATCCTTCCCAATTTAGCAAAATCTCCTCCTGCCCAAAGGAGGTAATTCTGAAATTAGAAATAGACTGCTCAGTACCAAATGCCAAGGGCAGAACCCTGCCCCTGAAGCAAGGCACCAACTGCAGTGTCTTTTTCCCAAAAACCTTTCAAAATGGTGGGATTTGAACCAGCTTTTTTTTTGTGTGTGTGTTTTACAAACACTGAAGAATTATGCACTGCATGAAGTACCTGACATCCTTCTGAGATTTCCATGGCTTGAACTCAGATCAGCTCTGAACTGCAGTTCAATCTTACCAGTTCAGAAAGAAAACCAGCTCCTTTTCTGATTAAGACAGGGGCAGAAAGGAATGCAAACCACCTGCTAGAATGCCCAGAGAACCTGAGAGATGGGGCTCCTCTGAGGCTTCTCCCCTTATAGAGGCAGGAACAGGAGATTCAGACAGGCATGAAGATGGCACAAGGGAAAGCAGATGCAACCCATCTACTTAGTTCTAGAGAAAACCTGATGTGCTGGAGAATACTCTTGAGCAGGGCAGCTTCCTTCAGCCCTCAGACTCCTTCCCTCCAGGCCAGGCTCAGGGACACAATCAAGCAGAGGAAGAGTCTGAAGGTGACATGATGCTTCCCAGGCCTTGATGCCTCTGCCTGCTGGTGTATCTTCTCCAGGTTCTGATTTAGTGGTGCTGCTGACCAGCACCTGCCCAAGGAATCAGCAGCACTGAGACACCAGCAGGATGGCACTGAATGTGACAGGAGACCCTCTGAAGCCATGAGAAACCAAACATCAGAGGCAAGCTGGTGTGTCAGAGCCCCAGGGTTGCCCCTATGGCAACACATAGCAGAGGAGAGAGAATAGGAGGTGCTTTGAAACATCATACAGCCCATTCACTGGGGGAGAGGATCAGAGTTTCCTTGCAGAGTTTATCCTGCTCTTAGTCATAGAGTCAACATTTGCCTTCAGTGTTTCTGCTCCTCAGAACACGTACAACCTGCCCTGGACACAGGTTACTGCAAACCACCCCACAGCACAGCAGCAGATTGCTGTGTGGAGCAGCCTTTGAGTAGTAAATAAATACAAGATCAGCGTGTTTGGCTTTCAAGCCTTCATCTGGGACACCTGCCTGGCCCAGCCAGGTGAATGAGCCCCATGGCAGGGCAACAGCTGCCTTGGCAAAATGGAAAAACATATCCAGGGGCTGAGATACAGAACTTGTGCAGTCCCTTGTAACAGAGGAGCTTATGGGACCTTCTCAGGACTCAGCCTAGAAACCTCCTCCTGTCCCATTTTGAGTTCTCTGGTCCAAAGCCAGGTTTCCTAGCTGTATTTTTTCTGCCATTATTCTCTTATTTGAAAGCAGTACAACAGACTGCCACTCCAGCACCTTCAGCAGGAGGAGATAAAAGAGTAATCAAACCCACTACAGGATCCCTCACCTAATTTTCCTCCTTTCTCTTACCACAGGGATACTGGAGACCCACTGGTGGTGGTCTTCCCTCATCTGAATAGCCATATTCAGTTTGTTGCACCATTTGTTGCATGTGAGAGAGAATATGAGACTCAGAGGTCAACAGGCAAATAAAAATTGCTACATCTTACAGGCATGCAGTTGAGAACAGAATTCTGGACCTGCAGTTTTCAAGTAGACATAAAAATAACACGTTTTGCTTTCCAGGAATAATTTCATATCTGAGCAACACACAAAGTATTCCAGCACAGCTCCCCTGATTCTGAAAGGATGCAGTTTTCCTCTCAGGGACTAATACACAAGTTTCTCTGGCTTCAGTGGCAGCCCAGGAGACTCTCTGACAGCAGCTTTTGACATGGATTGTAAGCCCCTGGAGAGGAACATACTGGTCTCATTTTGTCCAAGCAAATGAAATGGGGTTTTTCTTACAAATTAGCCAAATCAAGTGAAATCCTGGAGAAGGGAAAGCAATGTACATTTTTCCTTGAATTAGGATGTCAAATTAAACTGCCTGGTCTTCACTGTAATTCTACTTTAAAGTTCTTGCCCCAAATCCTCTTGCCACCCCCCAGTATAAATAAAGTTATTAATGGAAGAGATCTACTGGACAGTCCTGAAAAACCCACGGCACAAAACCCACCAGTGAATACACTGTAATGCTTCCACAAAATATAAAGCAAAGCTAAAGATTACAGTTCATCTCCCCTAGAGGGCTGGCTGGGTAAGAGGCACATTCTGTCCACCTCCATTTGGCTTGCAATAAACATGATGTTCTCCCAGAAGGGGGAAAAAAAAGAAGGAAAAAAAAAAAAAAAAAAAAAAAAAAAAAACAGAGCCTCCAAAGAAATGGAATCCAGATGTTGGAGATAACACAGCCCACTAAGAAGCCATAAACAGCTCCTGTTAGAGCACATTTTCACTTCAGCCTTTCCAAATGGGTCTCATTTAATTACTGTGCACTGTGCTCAGTCATAAACCTTCCTTGGGCCATGTTCAGTACATTTGCTCTCCTTGCTCAGAACATCTCTTTACTCATTTCAGATAAATGTATTTTGACAAGTGACATCTCCTGCCCACCTCCCTCCTCCCCCTCTCAGTTTTAATTACATCTTTTGGGACAGTGCATTTGCTTCCTATTGCTCTCCACAGGGAATTCTTGCCAACCAGAGAGCCAAATCCTAGCCCAAGATCATACCTGGTACTCTCCTTACAGCATCTTACCTGCTCCAGGCTCTCAATATCTGCACGAAAGCCTGAGAACAATGGCACTTCCAAGACAGCCATGTTAGAAGATCCAGAGTGCAGCCATCTTCCCATGAGAACAAAAAGAGAGAAAGAATGAAAATAAACTCAGGATCCAAGATAACAAATGGCACATGGACAAGTCAGGATGGAGAAAACTGAAACAAACTGTTAAACCATGACAAAACTGCAGAGGAAAAAAATATTTAACCATATTTTAAAAATATTATCTACTCTTCTTTGAAGGGCTTGTTGAAAGGCACAGTTTACCTGGCTTTACAAAACCTTCTTTTCTGTTTTTATTCTGCAAAAATTAAGCAGAACTCACAGAGGGCAGATATATGAGGCACGTGTCTCACAGAGGTATGAGATGGCCAGGCAAATGAAGGCAGAAAAGCAGAAGGAAGAATGTAGTCTCCTGTGGGGCTGCTTGCCTTATTTTTTAATTAATCACTGAAAAAATGGACTTGGTAAAAGGAAATAACCCCTTGGAGCAGAAGAAACTTCTGTTCTTTCCTAAGTGGAGGGCTGTAAATGAGTTGTGGTGTAAAAGGAATGTTACTTCCCAATACCAGAGGCATTCAAGGCTGGGGTTTCATAAATGGCCATTTCCTTCCAGCATCTAATTGACACTGAGAAAAGTATCTTTTTGCTGACTCATTAGCACTCACTCTCTAGTTACTAAAGAATTCACTGCCTGTATCATCCTCTATAACATTAATGAAGACTCCCCCCAAAAAGACCCACTGAAATTCAGAGTTGTTACTGCTGAAGTCTGTCAAAAAAACCCAACGAAACAAACCAACCCAAAAAACAGGGAGGGGTGGAGAGAAAGTTTATTTGGGCCATTGCAAAAGATTTCCATTTCTTGCAGCATGGCAGAAGAGTTGACATGGTAACAAAAGAAGCTCTTGCTTAACCCAGAACAATGCTCCTTTTCTCTGCATTCACACATAATCAGCTCTAAACTTCCCTCCTTGGCAGTTTACCTTTTTGCTGTTTAGTTGCACCACAAAGACTTGGAGTTTGGCCCCAGGAATGCTTATTACCTCATGCCCAGCACTGAGAAAACACATTACACCCAATTTGCCTGATCTGAACTGGCTCCTGCAGGGCTATTTGGAGGCCTCTGTATGGAGACCCTCAGAGCTAGGGTGGGTGGGTCTGCAGAAGCTCCACCCTGGATGTAATGCCACAGCCAAGGTCATCCACCCACAGCAGAATGGGGTGGTCCAAGGACAGATCCAGCTGGCTCTCTGTAGAACAGTTCAGGGCTGAAAGTCTCCCAGATACATTAGAAGTCTTAATTCAGATCTAACTCCATGCACCACACTCCCTAAAAATTCCAGTAGCATCCCTTTTACCTGCATTTTTCCCCACTCTCTGTTCTCATTTCACATATTGTTTTCTCCCTGAAGTGCCCCAGGGACATCACTGAGCATGACAACACTTAATTACTTTCTGAAGAACAGCTCCAGTTCAAAATATTTCAATTTTCATCCTCAGAGGCACTCCTCCATTCACATTGCCTAAATAAGATGATGGAGTTAAGAGAGCATCATTACAGGAAGAAGGGGAGGAAAGGGAAGATTTTGTTTGATTGCTTGGAAAGAAAACAAAAGCAATCTCTTTGGCTTCCTCTCAAGTTTCTGTCTTTGCTCCAGCAATTCCCACAGCAAATGACATTCCATTTAGCCTCTTCAAGATTTAGAGAGGCAATAATGAAACTTAAAGACAAAACCCCAAGGTGTTGCCCTCTTTATAAGTTTTGATTCTTTACCTTTGACATATACTTTGCACTAAAATTACCAAATGCCAGCAGTCAGGGCTTGTGAAGGTCCAGGCAGTAACTCTGTCCTACCACCCACAGTTAGGGTTGAAATTCTAGCTCTGAGAAACAGGCAGGACATGGTGCAGGCTGACATTCCCTACCTCGTGCATGTCTCCAGGATGACTTTGTATTCCCTATGGTCCTGATCTGAAGCTGGGTCATCATCATCCACCAGTGCCCTCTCCCTGTGCAAAGCTTCAGAACGATTCTCATCTGGAGAGAGAGACCTCAGGAGATTTGGAGCTTGAAGATGCTGCTCTGCCTTTGGCTCCTTCAGGTTAACCAGGAGCTGGAAAGCTGGTTTGGCAATAGGATCAGGTACATTGTAAGTGACATCAATCTGCAGCAGAAAGGAAGGGGAGGAGGGATAAAAACAAATCAAGGCAGTTTTTCTCAGAGCCTAACATTTCATAGCATCTACACACGTTCCCTAAAGAGCAGCATAAACACCAGATCTCCTCACAGAAGGGCAATGGTGGGCACAGAGCCAAGTGAGGCTCTACATCAGTTTTATTTTGGTTAAAGCTGTACCAGAGGAGATTCACTCCAATGTATTATTTATTTCTAATGTTGCTTTAAAGCATCACCATGTTCTAGAATTACTTTGAGAGAAATTGAAATTCTTTCCTCATAGCAAACTGGGATTAAAAAAGTAGCAAACATACTTTCTCTAGCCCCATGGCAACTTTACCTGCATCAGACAGCAGCCTTCACCTTTGGCACTCACAAACAGCCCCGTTGGAATACTGGGGATCTGCAGAGAATCCACAGTTAAGACACAGACAAGAGATGGCACTCAGAATGGAAATAAACACCAATTTTAGCATTATTCTGTACAAAATATCTTTCTAGTTATAAAGGATGCTGCAGATATGAAGTCTGGCTAACTCTTCTCAGCCACCTGCATTTAACAATGACAGAAACAAGCAGCAGCATAAGATAAATACCAGGCACTAGTTATGGTGAAAAATGCCTTTACCTTTTGAGTGCTGCCTCCTTCACATCAGAACCCAGCCTTAAAACCCCAGAAAGTCCCAGGATCTTAGTGCTTTTATCATTACCACATGGATGGTTTGAAAAGTTTTGTTCCATAAACATAAAACCACCTACCACTGCAGTCTGGAGGACTTTTTTATTCATTTTGTTAAGCTCAAACGTCTCCTGGTAATCCAGATTAGTAGAAGCCAAGGAAATTGTAAGGTTGACTCCTCCAGCATAAGAGAGGATAGCATACTCAGCCAGAGCCTGCAGGGCTACACACGTGTCCTAGGGATCAGAATAGTTGGAGGTCAGAACAGTGAAGCAGAGCAGGACAGTAAACTTCTGCATTTACCATCCCTGAAGAAATTCACTATTACACTTGATTATGCAGGCACTGAAGCTACCTTTTCAGAGGCAGCCCACCTGAGTAGATGAGAAGCCTCCAAGTGCATTCCTCTGCTGTGAAAGCCATTTTACTACTGGGAGGGCAGAGGCCACGTCTCCAAGGAGTGTGTATGTCAAAAGGGCATAAGATGTCATTTCCACTTCTGCAGAAACAACTGCAAGACAAGGAGGGAGAGAATTAAAAAAGTATGACTACAAGTACCACCTAGAAGTGAGAATCAGGGCAGCTCTAGAGGTAAGTCCATGAATATTCATTAAGTGAAAAATAAAAGTTAAAGAGTCATTAGATGTAAATACAGGAAGAGAAAATACAAGTTAAAAGATGTCTGTGTCCAAGATGCAACACCTTCCAAGGACATCTCTGCTTCCAGCATAAGCTGTTTCTTTCACAGAATAACCTTCTTTCTACTTGATTGTATCCTCTAACCAGCTGTACTTTGCAGCTGCCCATAGAGATTTTCACAGAGCATTCAGTTAGATCCCTCCTGAACACTGGTGCTCTGTTTCTCATTTGCTCTTAACCAGCTCTTTCAGCACAACGTTATGTGCCATTTAGGAGCTCTCATTTCATCTGGACCCTGCCATCACCAGCTTCCATTTCCAGAATTCCTGGTATTATTTCAACAATTCACTAGAATACCTGCAGCCAGTGCCTGTTGCAGCCCATTTCCTTATCTTTGTATTTGCAGCACAGGTACCTGATTGTGAGAGACCATCATTAAATCCCATGAAGGTATCTTCATCAGTGACAAGAGTTCCTGTCAAGCTCCAGTGTGTAAAGCCATCTAAAGAAACAGGAGAGTGGGAAATGTGTTATTACAGCAGGGCTACAGCTACATTGGCTCAGAGAACAGAATTCATGCCCCAAACTGCACTGTCCCTCCTTTTAGCCAAGCATCCCCTGGGCAAGAGGCTCCTTTTGCAGTTACAAAGGTGGCTCAATGTGACCAATTTGGTAACTCTTGAATTTGAATTACAAACTGCCAGGGAAATTGATCTGTGACAAGAAAAATACTGTTATATTGACAGGAAAGACACTGCAGAGCCTCTGCTACACTTGCCTCCCTCCAGCACCAGCTGCACATGGGGAACTAAGGGACTCAGCCCTCCCTCTCTACAGAGAATCAGGAAAGCTCTCTCCTTACAAAGTCACACTGTGCCCTGAAGAAGACCTCACCTCCCAGGCTCAATCATCTCCATTAACTCATCATTTGAGTTGCAAGGGCAGTTTGCTGGTTCCTACAAGAGCCCTGGAGGTCCAGGGCCTGCCAGGAGCACACTACCTTGGGTAATGGCCATGCTGTTCATTTTCCACAGCGTGACAGCAGCCGAGGGGCTGTGGAGCAGTGTTAGGGCGTAGGCAGTCAGGGCAGTGGTGTAGGGGTCTTCTGCTGAATACAAGTTGGACTCTAAGAAGTGTTTTGCTTTCTCAACAGCTGTTCTTTCTTCCTATATTTAGGGGAAAGAGCCCAGACATATCAGGTGCTGTATCTCAGAAATTCGAATCATTTTTATTTCTCATTACTTTGTGTCCCTTAAAAAAAAAACAAAACCCACAGCAACAACAAAAAGCCAAAGAACCAAGTAGGAAAGATGCACTTTGCTCTCTGCAGAATGCCAGCAGCACTTTCCTTTCTTTTAGAAAAGCCACACACATCACAAATTCCAAACCAGCACAGCCAGGATGATCCAGACTAACAGTGAGACCCATTGAAATAAATGGAAATACCCCAAAAAGCTGCAGAATTTTCCTGCCCCTGCAAGGCAGCAGGTGAAGAGGGCAGCAGTGAGCTCTCTGCTGCACACGTGATTGTGTTCCTGACACTCTGGACCATCCAGCAGACGCCAGAGGATAAAGGCCAAGGTTCCCAGGGGTCCCTGCAGCCAAACATGTTTTATTAACTCCCTCCATGACCTCACCATGTAGGAACGTGGCTCTGATAATTTATAGAAACAATTTAATTGGACTTGATGTAATTTGGTTTCCTTTGATTTCCCTGTGGCACTAACCTTCCCCTTCCTCATTTCCTAGTTAAGATCATTAGTAACACTTGCAAATCTCCTCTAGGAAAACCATTAGATCCACATAAACTGCACTTCCAGCAAATAAAAATGCTAGGGCTGTCTTGACACACAGCAGCCCAGAGAGAGCACCACATCACTTCTCAGGACACTTCTGACAGGGAGGCACAAAGTTACTCATTGAGCACTGGAGGACACCCTAATTTTTGATTATTTTTTAAAACCTTTTTAAGAAGGTTGAGGGCTCACTCCAACAAGAATTAAGGGCTAGAGTGTATCTTCCTGCAGTGGCAGCATGGTCTCACTCTTCAAACTCTAGAGGGATGCCATCAGAGGTGCTGAGATGCATTTCTGAAAAGACACTGCAGTTTGCACAAGCTGTTTCTAAGTCCCCACAAACTCATGGGGTTTTGCCTGAATAATGGGCAACTCTTTTGTCTGAGTACAGCTCACCTACATCTTCCAGTTCTACCTGTCCACCCCCACTGTCATTCTCTTGGCTGTTGAAGAGCAAGTGCAGAACTGTATTCTTCCCAGTATTAGTGGGAATGTTGAACTGCTGTTGCCTGAACATCTCTCTTGTAGTGAAACTGCATGCAGGCATAAATAAATAAATACAGCAGAGGAGAAGAGCACTGCAGAGGCTGCACTCACACCTCATAAGTACAAGGCAGAAAACATTTTCTGCAGACACTTCTGGGGGAGGTTTGGGGATGGCATTGCAGGGAAAAGTTGTTGTCTGGTAGAATAAAGCTTGAGCCAATGGTTGAAAGATGAGAGCTCAGCCTGAATCATCTCAGAACAGATTCCTTAGTTTAGATTCACCTCAAGGCTTTCAAACAGCCCATTATCTGGATGCTATCCTCCTAGAGAGCACAGAACCTTTTGCAGGTGAGCAGCAGCAAAATCAAGTTTAAAAAAAAAAGAAATAGAGAAAAACTTAAGAAGATGTAGAACAGGAAAACTATTTTAACTAAGTTTTTGTTACCTCAGAAGTTACACCTGTTTCCAGAAGAGATGCAACCACATAAGCTGTCAGGGAGATCTTACCATGGATTCCACCCTGGAGGGCAACAAACACAAACCACTGGATGAAAACTAAAGGAAAGACACTGGATAAAAAGAATATAAGAGAAGCTGCTGCATCACAAAAATTGTTTTCCTTTTCACAGAAGAAGTACCAAATTCATTAACATTTCAGCTTCCTTCCTGAGCAATAGCCTGAGAACACACTGGATAAACTGAAGTTCCAACTCTGAGATGTGATTCTGACAGATATGTTCTGCCAAACTCTTTTTAACTAAAATTATTCTGGTTCTCCCCGTACATCTCCAGTCTTTCAAGTGCAATATTCATATTGGGCATAAGGAAACAACATCATTTCATGCTCTGATATCACTTTAAAAATGCACCCATTGCATGATTGAGTCTCTGTAGTTTTTACCTGAATGTCCTTATTTAATATCCTGCCCATAGCAGGAAAAGAACCATCTTCTTTCTGATGTTGGATGATCCAATCTTTGGCAGCTGTTAGTTCTTTTGGGTCAATGAAAATAAACCCACGAGACTGTGCAAAGGACTTGAGGACAAAAGCTGTTAGCCTGTAAATATGAATTTATCATCTTTACTGAGAAAATCAATTCAGAATCATGCATCAGTAAAGGGAAAACAATTTTTTTAGAAAGCATAAATTTTACAGATCTTGTTGGGGAGACATTAAATATTGTTAAGAAACATTAACAGTACATAAAAGCACCTGAACACTGTTCAGTCTTCCAGATAAGAACATGATTAAGGGTTAGCAAATCAAATGGAAAGATATATGGAAAATATATTCATCTTTGTTATGACACACTTGGAAATTCAGTTTCCTTTTATAGGTGCTCACTGTTACCCAAATTAAGGTTTTTAAATTAAAACTCAATACTCTTATAACACAGAATTTTTTGTAAAAAGAACAAAAGAAAGGAACTTCCCAATTTTCTTGCTGTTTTAATCTAATGCTGAAGTCTGAGGCTGTGTTAGACTTCACACAGAATTAAGACTTAAAGCAAGAGAAGTGGTTTTGGAATTCTAAATCTCTTGACATGCAGCAAGTGCAAACTCTGGCCAGCTTTAGCAGATTGAATCATTCTTTTTACAAGCCCCCAGGGAATGGGAGGGTAGAGAGCACACTGCCTGGCAGCGGATTTCTCAAGTGTTAAGCAATTCTGTGTCACTGTATTGTACATCTAGGGACTGGGAGATGCCAGATAAAAGTTTACTATCTTAGAAACAGTGAGGCAGTAGCATCACAGAAGTGGTGCTTTGCCTCAGATGAGCTCACAAAGCAAAATCAGTTTAAAGCAAAATACAGAGCAGATGTAGAATTGAAATTAAAACAAATGAATGAAGACAAGAATCTACTACATCAGAGATTTTGTAGTCAGCTAACAGGCTGATGTGACATAAGGCACAGCCCTAGAGCCAGGGCTTCCTAAGGGGGGCATTAGTGTGATGAGCTGATTTCTCAGTTTCCTAATTTCTTGTTCTCATGTTGTTCAACTCTGAAAGATCCTGCAATTCAGCTGTCAGGGCATAAATCCAGATCATTCCATTTATAACCCCAGGAGTGGATAGAAAATAAAGCCACCTGGGGCAAAAACTTCTTTGGGGTTGCTTTTTTGGGGTTGGTTTTGGTGTTTGGTTTTTTTCTCCCCTAGTAGAAGCCTCTGCCTCTTCTAGAGACAGAAAGCTCCTCTGTACCTGCTCCAGGTGAAGCTCCATTCCTGAGGGGAATCAGGTGCTTAAATGCCCCATACATAGCTACACCAATTCCAGGAGACCAAATATGATCCTTAACTACACTTTCTGTGCCTAAAGCCTGGACATATTAGTAACTGTGACTATCTTAATTGCCCCTAAGTCTTGAAACAACTCTAATACACTGTTAGTATAGTATGAACACTCAGCAGCACTGCAACAGGATGTCTGTAGTCACTGAGTTTCATTTCTCTTCTCCACTGTGTATGATACCACGATGGAAGCTGGAAAATTCTCTTCTTTCCTTGCCAATTGTCTATTTTTCCCAATTAGCAAAGAGTGAGATTTCTAACCCTGTTTGAAATAGCAACTCACCACATGCTCCCTGAGGAATCCCTCTCGCCAAAAGCGCTGTATGACCCATCTTGTCTCTTGTAGGTCAGCTGGCGCTGGTAACCTGCAAATCAAAAGAATTGGGGGAGTCCAAAATGCTCACAGAGGCAAAAAAAAGGATGTAAAATGAAGGCTCAGACCATCTGGCATTAGTCTAAGGCTGCCCAAGGCAACCTCTTCTGCTGTGAGCGACAGGGCCGGCTCTGTCTGTCCAAGCTTACTTGGAGATCCATTCAGGATAAAATCTGTAAGATTCCAGCTCCTCCATTTGGGAATATTAAATAGAAATATAGAAATATTAAAAAGCATCATTTCCAGTGTGTTAGTTGGACAAATTAAGCACTTGTAGTTTTATATCAGTCTAATAATTTTCTCTCTTCTTCTACTTAAATATTCATTTTGAGTTGACTTACTCCTTGAGTTGTCATCCTCCCATTGACATCCTCCCAGTTGTCATCACCCAACAACTCCTTGAGCTGATGCTCCTGTAGGAGCATCCTTGCTCCTACATTTCTTCTTAGCTTGCTAGGCTGAGTGTGGCACAGACTTTATGTCCTCCTCTGAAATCTCCCATTTTCTAAACTCTCCTCTAGATGCTTGGACCAACAGGAGAGGTTTCCCTTTCTACTTTTCACCTGTCCACCTGGCTCTTGTAGAAATTCTTTTTAGTGGAAAAGTAGAAAAATGACTAATTTAGCTCAGGCCACCTCTGAAGATTAGGAAATACATGGGAATTGTTGGGTATCAGCACTTTGTGTTATAGATGTCTAAGTGATGAAGTTTCCTGGCTTGGTAAGTCACAAAAGCCTTCTGGAATAAGCAAACAGACTTTCCCATCTAAAGCTTACACTTGGCAGGGTTCCAAGAAACACAAAAGTTTAAAACTCAGGGGGATTTCTTCAGTAAGGGTTAATTAGCAGGCAGAGTTTGGAGCCAAAAACCTGGAAGGTTTGCAAATTCATAAAAAGAAACAAAGTAAAATGGTGTTACAAAGGAAACACTGACTGGGACTGTTGAGAAATTCCCTGTCTTACTTCTGTCAGCAAGCACAGAAAATTACAAATGAAATTACTATAGCCAGGCAAAGGAAGCAGCACTGGACTTTTACTGCTGTACACAATAAATAAATTACATATCACATTTTATATTTATCTTTTCAGAGGAGAACCACCTAGTCCTGTCACCTCTGATTTCATGACGTGACTATTGTCTGACTCATGCACAAGGAAGCTTTGTCCCTTTGGGTCATTCTTGTTTTTAATAATATCCAAATTATCACTTGTCCAGAGAATTGTACTTGGTTTATTAAATATTTTGCTCTTCCCAAACAAATGTTGAGAAAAACAGTGTATTTCAGGCACTGAACTGCTTAGTGATTTTGAGCTGCTCAGTGAGATAGGACAGGAAAAAGCCTGTGTTATATACCTCTAGGTTAAGTACTTTGGATGGTAACTTTTGAGGTTAGGTATATTGTCACTAAGAAAATACTGTTAAAATAGAGAAAGTTCAGAGAAGAGACACTTAGGTATTAAAGGACTAAAAGGCCAATTAATTGATAAGGCAAAAAACCTTAATATGCAGACTTTTACTCAATTAAAGTTTCCTTGGCTTTCTGAAATGTTTAAACATAGTAAGAAGCTGCCTGAGGAAAAAAGATAAAATAGAAATCAATAAGCATGTAAACTAGAGGTTACTGAGAGAAAGCAGACTACATACCATTGGAAAACATCTTGCTGTCAAAACCTGTTAACCTGTGCAATTATCCTACAAAAAATGCTGAATCCTCATCACTTGGGGTACTCTTGATTAGAAAGGACAATGTGATACCAGTAAAAGTCTCTTCTAACTTACACTTTATAGAAGGAGAAAAGGCTTGTAAGAGCATTGAGTTACCTTGAACAAGGTAATCAGTAGCTTCACTCTCCACCTCATGACTGAGTTGTTTGGTTTTCTGCAGATATTTCAGGACAAAAACATTAGGAGCAAAATGGATCATGTTCTGCTCCCCACACCCAAATGGGAGTCGCAAGAGATTGTCCAAGTTGTTCAGTGTAGGGCCCATCACATCTCCTGTTTGAGAAAGAGGTGGTATGGTCAGCATCAAGGAATTAAGCTTTACTTTCTCTTGCTGTCCTCTGATTAAACCCACCTGAGTACAGTAATTTCTACACAGCCTGAATACACTGTATCATAAATCAGAACTCCTTCAGATGTTAAATCTCAGCCCTCTGAGTTCTTGCTGGAATAAAGAAATTTTGCTTTTCAGAATCAGATTATCTATGACTCCCCAGTTTAGACTACTAGTTTACAACACAGCACAATTTGTGACCATAATTATTAAATGAATACTATGAATCCTAAGAGTCTGCAAAGCCCTCAGATAGTTTCAACAGTAAGTCACTGGCAACTCAGAGGTCAAACAAGTGACAAAAAAATAATATTGTCCCAGAAATAAGCCATACACACCTCTGTAACTGCCTATGACTATCTTATCTGGTCTGTAATACTGGTTAAGAGCCAAGTAACAGCTGGAGCATCTCTTCATATTTGATAACTGGTACCTAGTGATACCTCCTCATAAATGATACCTATTATTGAAGCTGTAGCTCTTTCTGATCCTGGAATTATGTTGTGGGGAACTCCAAGAGTAAATGCTTCATTGTGATTTTCATCAGTCTCTTCTTTTCTCCAAATTTTAAACTCTCCCATTGACCCCCAGCCTGTGGAAAAGCCAATGTACTTCACCTCAAGCTGTTTGGGGACTCTCCACTCCACAATAATAGACTCATTTAGCACTCGAGTACCATGGCCAACCTGAAAGTGAAGAAAAACCCATACAGCTCCAAGAATCCATAGGTAGGAAGGCAGTCCCCCATGTGTCCTTGGACCCAGAAACTTATCTGTGCATCAGAGAATAATGCAGATGGACCAACACCTTGCCTTTTCCCACCCACAAAACAATGCAAGGAAGCTTAATGAGAGTCCCAGAGGCTTGACCTCCAAGACTTTCAGTACACTTAAGCACTGAAAACAGTGAAGATTGAGGTCCTGAGAACAGCACATGGCAAGCAGATATATTCTGATTAAAAGCCTGATCAAGACAATATAGAAAAAGCAACAAAGCTTTTGCCTTCCAGAACAAGCCTAATGAAATACATGAATACATGTGCTTAAATTTAGTTTAAGAAAGCAAGAGAATTCCAGACCATTTAATAAATTCACTACCTGGATAATTCCATTTTTCCAGCTGATCCAGAAGCTGCGGAATTCATCCCAGGAAAGGATCCCAGCTGTGTCCCTGCTGACCACTGGCTCGCCCATTTTGCTTATGGAAATCCATGTTTTAGTATTTTGGTGTCCACCAATAACAATCTCAGTCATCTCTGCCATGTCATGTGGGCCAGAGGACAAGGCCAGGTGAGCATCGTTGTGTGCTTTCACAGCAAGGTCAAAGTGTGTCATCTGGGCAGGTTTCTGCATGTATTGGTACTCATATTTGTTAGGTGTAGAAATGTGTATTTTCTCTAGTCAGAAAAATAATGGAATGCTGTGAGAATCAGAGTTTCTCTCACCTACTTAAAAAACAAGCCATAGCCAACTATTAAAATTTAAACAGACCCTTCCTGAGCATGTATTCTTTTTTCCAGCTTCAACTATAAAATCATGTGGATGTGGATGTTCCTTCCCATTTATACTCCCTTGTAGGAATATGCTTCAATTCAAACTGCTTAGCTGGATTTCTTATGAAGTCAAGTAAGTGATTTTTCAGTTCTAATCTAATGGTCAAAAGCATCTCTGTTTAGCTACTGGAGCCACCTTTTGAGCTATCCAAATCTAAGGCAGAAAGGACATACTGATTCCCAAGCTGAATTTTAAAACATCAGCTGAAAATATAATACAGTCACAGTTACTGTCCACAGTGCTGAATACTGGAACTGTTTCATAAATCAAGGAATTTAATTGCCATTTCCAGAAATCACTTGGGCAGTTAGAGCAAATTCATAATTAGCCAGCCCAGTAAGAAAGACTCTTTATTCAAAAGTTCCTCCTACACACCATAACTCATCAATCACAGGCAAATGGAAACAAAGAATTTATTTTTTTTTTTTACTCTTTTTAAATGGGATGAACCCACGTTTCTATTTATAGCTACATCAGGCAAACTTGATATTTTATTCAGATCATGAACTTACCATTTGGGCAGAAGAACACACTATAGGTATATTCTCTGGACAGTCCCTCTGGCTACATAAAGACAGAAATCCATGAATAATGAATCAGTGTTTGGATTAGCAGTAACAGCTAGTTTACTTACAAAACACAGAAATAATATTCTGCAGCTGTACAGTGTTTTACACCCTTTCTAGAAAAGCTATTACCCTGTATTCTGATAGCTATAGATATGCCAGCCACTGCCAGCTGGTCTCACATCACAGCACATTTCTCAGATGAACTTTTCTATCCTTTTGTCTTCTGAGCAGTATTGGAAGATTGACCAGCATGAACTCAGACCCAAGTGGGCTCTTTCTGGATATGTACCACTAAAACTGTTTGTTTTTTTTCCAGTCATGTAAACATACCATAAATCAACTTGAATAAAACTATGTGATTAGCTACCTAAAATCTGTCACGTCTTGTCCAGCCATTTATCATTTTTTTTTTCTGAATTACTACAAATTCCTATTTTCTTACCTCAATAATAACACTGCTGCGTACATAATCCACTCCCACTGGGGTCCTTTTGTCCATGTAATTGTCCTCTGAGTGCTTGCCATTCTTTAAGGTCTGCATCCCATCCTGACAGCAATTTGTTCCACCATAAGCAAAAGCTTTTGCTAAGAAAAAGAAGAGAAAAGAAGAGATTTAGTGATAGGGAGATCTCAGGAGTTCAAGTGAACACACAAACTAATCAGATAAAGTTGATTAACAATACCTCAGGTGTTTTGTAATTACAGCTCTCATGTTACCTTTGTTCCACAAGTATTTGAACAGTCACATCTAAAATGTGACAATATTTGGGGAGTTACAGAGCAAGAGAGAAACACATTTCCTCAGTTTCAATGTCACAAAATTTCACTGTGACATTTGAAGGGTATTTAGAATTTGTTGTTATTCTCTTAGGTAAAAATTTCCACTAATCTCTTTCAAGAAGACACTGTAACAGGGCCAAACCATCCCTGACCACACACCCCACAACTGGAAATCTCATCACTAGGGAATCTCCTGAAGTTTGCTCCTACAGACTCTGCAG
Organism: Florisuga fusca; assembly: GCA_038090715.1. Classification (NCBI taxonomy): domain Eukaryota; kingdom Metazoa; phylum Chordata; class Aves; order Apodiformes; family Trochilidae; genus Florisuga; species Florisuga fusca. Next base: position 1,190,743 of record JAAWXA010000051.1, read on the forward strand.
TGCATTATGGATCTAGAATCTGTTCCCAAGAAATAAATGATGTTGAAGAACTAAGTTGGCAGCAAGTGGAATGAATGATTTCCCTTTGGGGTAAGCTAGGGAGAGAAGAGTTTTCTTCTGAAAGAGGAATAAAAAGAAACACTTGTAAAACTCCTTCAAACAGCAAGTTATTTTTATTTCTGTACTACCAGTGATGTTGCTCAGTCCAAGTTCATTGAAGGACAAAACGACAGAGGTGGGTTTAGCTTCCCCTGGGGCGACACATTTCTTTCTTGTCAGATGGTGTTTCCCAGGATGTCCAACAAATTTTATGCCTTTTGGAACAGAAATCTTCACGTGGACCTGTGAAAATTTTGAAATGTCATTTATTGCAAATTTCAGCTGCAAAACCAACTGATATATGGGAGAAATTGGAAAACCATAGAACACTTCATGAAACCAGGCAGAGATTCTTCAAATGTTCATTTTTCCAGTAATACATTTGCTAGACAGATAATGTGCTTGAGAAAAAAACATCTAACGAGAGGGTTTTTTTTAAAAAACACCAACATAAGACACTCTTTGAAAATAAACCAGCTTCAGCAGCTTTCTGATTGAAGGAATTCTTCTCTGTGGTTCAGCATAAGCTTCCTATTTTGTCTTCCCAATATTTTTCACTTTTGTGTTTCTGAAGTGTTGTGAGACACTTGAGACTCCTCAAGTTGGTTGTTTCAAGCTAAAAACAAATAACAACATTTATTCCTATTGAAAAGAAATATTTTTATCTTGTTCAAAGCATTTCTGCTGAGCTTCTCACTATTTTATCCCTATTCCTTATCTACTATAACTTGTAGATCACTGAGGAAATCAATGATAAAACAGAATTTAGTGACTCAACAAGAAGAAGGAAGAAGGTGGTTACCTCTACACAGACAGCCAGGTAGTTGTAAACAGTCAGTGGGATTTTGGTTTGTTCTCCTCGGATGACATGGTATGGCAAGGTGAAATCAATGAAGAAAGGTTTGAAAGTCTTCAGTTCTGTTTGAGTGGCAATGCCCAAGCCCTTCTCTTCAGACAGACCCACAGCTTCAGTTATCCAGGTGGTGATGGAGTCTGGCACTTCCACCTGCAGCTGTGCTTCTCCTGATGTATTGCTGCCAAAGAGAAGAGGGAATGATTTGGGTTGATCAGATTAATGGAATGCTTTTGAATGAAGCTAAAGCAGACAGAGCTGAGGTCAGCTGAATAAAAACAGTTCAGCAATCATTTATTTAACAGTGAAATAAAAGTATTTTTTATTGAAGCCTATTGTCCTTGTATACATTGCCACATTGCAATCTGCTTGAACATCAGGGCAAATGAGAAATTTTCCAGAAACCAAGTTCAGCAACTGCTTGTCCAGGGGAGCATATTTTCATTCAGAAGCAGCTTGGTTGGTTTTTGGAATGCCAGACTCAGAAAATTTCCAAAACCATCCTTTTCTTCCAATGAGGATTTGAGCTAAATAGTAAAAATCACATTTATATTCTAGGTATTTAGGTTCACTGTGCATACCACAACAGGCTATCATAAACCTGCTATCCTTATCCATGGCTTTATAGTATTAGAAATTCAATTCTGTTCTGCAGACTTTGCTGTTTCCCTCCTGCAAAGAAGCTTTGGCCTTGCCTAGAACAGCAAACATTTCCTCTAAAGCAAGAACAAAAGTTATTTTCATGGCTCAACTGGCAGGATGATTGGTGCAGTGATGAGTACACCCTAAGGTTGTTTTTTTTCAGGTTCTTATTTATTCCCTAGAGCCTGATGCTTACTTATTCACTAGATTACATGCTGCTAGCTTTGTCATCTTTTGAGAGCAACGTGAATCCTAGTTGGCATGGAAAAGGAGAAAGACCTTTAGAACAAGCTAGGAGAGTCTACAGCATAACACACTGTCTGTCACCACTGCAGTACCTCCCAGTTCCAGGAATAACTGGAGAATGGAGCTTTCACTGCTTTTCAACTCCACTTTTTAGGCACCAATGAATTACCTTTACTTTCATCATCTAAATCAACTGCTTGCAATTTTCCATGAGCCCAAACTGTTTAAAGTGTCACCAGCTGGGCAGCATTTCAGGTACTGGTCTGTGAATTTGTTACAGAGAGGAAAGGATTAATACCAATAGTTTGATATCAAAACTAGAGATCATCCTGTGCATGCATGTTAGGTCAGTGTCCAAGCATTTTGGGCAATGAATGTGGTTCCCCAGTTCAAACTGCAGAGTGCAGAGCCTGGAAATGAACTTGGCTTGACAGCACCAAGGTATTTTAACTTAAAGCACTCTGGTTGCTCAATATTTAGGTCTTCATCCTCACTGGAGTTAAGCAGCTGGTACCTACAATAAACTTCAGCCCTGAAAGGTAAGCAGAAGGGTGTCCTAGCTCCAGAGCTGGCAATATTCCAGCCTGTTTAACTGGACAATTTGTTGCAGCTGATGTTCTTTCCACTGTTAATGCCCATAACTAGTATTAACATTATTTTCACACATGAGGGCACTTACTCTTCTGGGCAGGGGGCCAAAGTACACACATATTTCCAGACATTAGACCCTCTAGCCAGGCTCTAGGAATTTTTAGAATTGGTTTGGGAAGTTGACATTAGGCTTCTTCTTTTTTTTTTTTGAGGGTTGTATGTTATAATTATAAACTAAAAAAGAAAAGAAAAGAAAAAAAATTCTTTCTGTTCAAGAGAGGGGAAATCAAGGAATGCTCAACTCAGTTGTTTCTAATGAAATGAAGTGGAGAAAATGCAATCTGCAGCTTTTTATTACACGCTCTCCCACTTATAATTAACTGTCCCAGCTTGCTGAGGCCTAAATGGGCACTTTTGGAATTCTTTGTGTATTTCTACAAAGCATATTTCATGCTCAATTGAACAGATTTGAATACACTTGCTGCAAGTTCCTGTCAAATTTAATTTATAAGCATTTACTGAGAATGAAGTTTACTTGCAAACCTGGAGAAGCCTTTTAATAATTGCTTCAAATTATGCTAGATGTGCTGTTTCTGGGAGAAATGAGTTATCTATCTGCTTATTAATTGCAGTGGAGTCACAATTCACAGGTTCAGCCTGAAAGAGGTGAATATGCTCAAAACCTGACAAAAAGTCACAAAGAAAGTTTTTTAATGAAAGCAGCAATTTATAACAGCAACAACAAATATCAGAAAATGCCAGTCTAACTCCAGTAGGTTTAAAGAGCTTTGTTTTCTTCAGTTGAAGATATCCTCTGCATATAATTAAAGGAATTCCCTGTCAATACCTGACATTGAGGCAGTGCCAAATCCATGTCTCAGGAAAGAAGGTTCTTTTTCTCTTCTCTGCTCTGCTAGAACAAGAAATAAGTCCTTGGCAATAAATTCTTTTAGTAAGACAGTTTGAATAGCAGCTGATACATGAGTGTTATCACCTGAAAGCAGCTCAAATATATAACATTATAAAAAATATAATCTAAAAAAAGGTTTTATCATCCAAATTCTTTCAACAAAAGAGACCAAAGCAAGCATATAGAGCATGGGACATCATTATATGGCCTTACTAACAGAAGCTACCACAACCATATTTAGTTATGATTTAATTGTAATTTTTGTTATCATAATGGTGGAAGTTACCCTACCCCTACCCTCCTCTAAACCAAATAATTTCCTGGGGCACAAAGGTGGAAAAAAGGTAAGAATATTAAAAAAGCTAATAGCTAGGAGCATCACAGATAATATGCATTAAACAAAAATGTTACCTTGGTGCTATTTTAGAATGCATTGTGGCCACCAGTGTCCCAGTGTGTGGCTGAAAGGCTGGGACAGCCTCATCTGTGTACATGCCTCCATTCTGTCTGTGGTTTAAGCTGACTATATCAGTCATTACAACCAAGCCAGTTTCCTAGACAATAAAAATCAAGACCACAAAACAAAAACCAGCAGGGAAAAAAAGAAAAAAGAAAAAAAAAAAGGAAAAAAAAAGGAAAAAAAAAAAAGGAAAAAAGAATTAAACATGTACCAATAAAAACTTCTCTGGATAGAATCCCCCAGCCCTATTCTAGCTTTTAAGAGGTAACTTTCAGTTGCCATTTGAGGATTTTTTAAAACTTGCTATAAAAATGACTGTTAATTTGAAAATATGTAGGCCTTTTATAGGCAGATTTTAATGAGCAGCTCACTTGCTTGCAAAGTGCCTTTAAACCAGTATCTAACACTACTGGGTCTGTGGAACTGACAGGAAGCTACAGGTGAAAATGTATGACACATTTTTCCCCTAGAATATTACATTGCAGCTTTTTACCCTTCCTAAAACTTTCCAGTGTGTTCTGCTGCAGTTAGCAAGCAGCTCTCACAGACATCACCAATTCTGCACTACCAGGAATGCCAAACAAAATGGAAACTGTCCACAGAGCTTCACAGTAAAAATACAGAATTCATAAGCAAGCTGTCTGCCAGCTCTGTCCCCTAAATGCACTCATTCATAAGAGACAGCAGTTCCCAGACACCAAAGGGGGTATGAGCTTTGTTCTCTTTATATACACATCTGATTATTACAAAGCAGGTATTTTTTTTTACTCCCTGGACAGAAGCAGTGACTCCTGCAGCAGCTGATAGTAACAAGGATTTAGAGTTTATGATGAAGACACTGAGGCAGTGGGGGAATATGTCAAAGCCTATGGGTTTTCAACCAATACAACAGAACAATTTAGCTAAAATTGCAGAAAGGACAAAGAATGAAGAGACAGAGGATCAAGGATGAGAAGAAAACACTCTGGATCTTTCACAGAGATGACCACAGTACTTAGCAGACCTGTTCTACCTTCCTTTCCCTGTCAAAGTAACTGCAGAAAAAAATCTGCCCACTCACCCCTGCCCGGAGGAACTTTCTGGTGCCCTGTCTGATTCTCCAGAGCATCAGCATGAATTCCTTCACCCAACAGGATACCTGACCCTCTCAGAAAGATTGGCCAAAGTCAAAGCACGTTTCTCCAACATCTTTGCTGCAACAGCATACCCTCTGTTCCCAGAAACTGCTTTTCAAGCCTACCCCCTGGAGAAATAGCTCTGATGTGGAAAAAAAATAAACAGGCCACAGAGCTGAAAATTATCCTGCAAACATGAAAGTAGGAAAGACACTCCACAGGGAAGGGAGGCTGATTCTGCCTACTGTAAACGCGAAGCGAGCGTCCTTGGTGATGTCCCAGTGCCAGGGAAAGAGAGAAGATCTACGGCGTCTGCGTGAGGACATGCCTGGCCACCAGAAGTGCCCTTCCTCCTTTGGAGCTCCAAAAGCATCAGATACATCATACTCTGCAAGCTCTTGAAAAACCTGCAAGGAAAGGGAAGAGGCCATCGGTAAAAAGGCTCCTTACAAAAGGTAAAGTGCAGACAAACAGCAGTATAAAGAAAAAGATATCAATGCCTTAAGCTCTCTTTTACCTGAGCAGCTGTCAGCTGAAAACCTGTCTTCAGCAAATAGACACTCTTATCCACAGTGGCAACACAGACACAGCTTGATTTTGCAGCTCTGACCTTTATGTTCACAACATCACCAGGCCTGGTCTCATTTGCTGAGAGAGTCACTGCAACCTAGGAATTAACATTAAAATCCCATTATCTGGACTCGTAACCAGCTGACCAGACTACAAAGAGTAACAAACTTCCACCCCCTCCCTCTCCACTGGCTGCATTGCCAATACCTGATTTTCAAAGGAGGGCTTCACAGTGAACTGCAGGCTGTCTGTGACCCCCTCTCCATTCTCCCTGATGTAATAGACCAGCAGACGGCCCAGGGGAGCCATGCTGGGGCTGACTGACAACTGGAGGAATGTCACACAGACTTCAACTTCAGCTGCAGGGGTACTGGTAGGTGCTAAAAAGGAAATTGTAAACAAGACAGTGTTATTTATCAAAATCACTCTCTTCCTGCTCCATGGAATTGCTGTAAGGCACAGAACTTCTCCTCTAGCCTGATTCAAGCTAGTGGTCCAGCTGACATCTTCTTCCTATTCCAAGCTTTGGAAATTCCCCCACAGCCCCCTCATAGACACCCCTACCACTCAGCTGAATCTAAGCCAAGCACATTAAGAAAGACTGAAGTTTATTTCATGGAGTTATCCCTCTTGGAGAAATTTATCTTGTTCTAGATGACTGTGTGTGCAATGGATATAAATTTTTTTTTTTGGTGCAAAATTATTCTGTGCCCTTTAAGGAGCACACGGTTTCAGGAAGGAGGATACATAGGTTTGCAGAAAGGTGGTTTTGCTCTGAAAAAAGGGGCAAGTTTGAATTTCTGGTGCTAGCTACCTGTTTCTGGGAAGCGTGTGATATCCATGTTCTTCTCAAAGGGCAAGGTGGCTCTTTTGCTCCTCTGCTGGGTGACATTACTGGGTTGCAGCCCTGAAAGGACGATGTTGCCTCGCGACGCCACCTCGTAATGCAGAGTGAAGTTGCAAGGACACGTGGACTTCACTGCAATCCAGGCCTCCTCTCCCACCTGCCCCCAGAGATGGGAAAGCAAAAGATGTGGTCTGCTTACAAGGCATGCTTTTTCTTTATCAAGCCCAGAAATCTCTTTGGGTTTCAGTCCACAAGACACGTGAGCCCTCTCCTAAGTAATGGATGCACTGGGAAGCACGTTGCACGAGGACTCTTCTCATGGACTTCCTGCACAATAACAAGGGGCCTGTGTTCAGCTCTTCATTCCCTGCAACTCTAAGAGGAGAATGGGCTGGGGGGTTGTATGCATTAATGAAAACAATAAAGGAATTTCTGGAATTCTGAAAGTTAAGCCTTTTTGGCACAGAGCAGCTGTCAGAATTGGTTGAATTTTAGACACCCAAAAGAGAAAGGAGATGGGTTGGGGTGGGCAGAGATGTGCTTTTGATAGTCTTTGCAGTTTAATTGAGGTTACACATGGTGATTACTTTTATATGGCAAATACTGATTCAAACATAACCAACCTGGCATGAAATTGCTGGGAATAGATCTGAGGGAAAAGGCTTTCAAATTACACAAGTCTTGATATTCATTTGCAAGTCTGGCACTCAAGGAGCTGTCAAACACACAAATAAATGAGAAGAGAGCTTTTTTTTTTTTTTTTTCCCTGGGTAAACTCACCTGATGCCTGCAACAGGCTGCAGAGCAGCACACTGACCTGTACTTTTTGTGCACTGAAGTCCTATACACCCAGAGGTCCTCCCTGAGTACTGAATATCCTGGAGACAAAATCCCCCAAATATCACTGATGCCAACAGAACAGACATCAGTGCTCAGCCAGGGGATTAGGACTGGGTGATGTCTGGCTGAGTAAAAAGCATTCTGTGGAGCAGCAGCAAACTTCTTGCTTCTGAGACATGAGAAGCAGCTAATACTTGTATCAGTCAACAACAACTTCTGCTCCTGATCCTCCTGTCTTTTAAAGCACAGCAATGCTCAACCAAGACTCTTAAGGCTGAACAGCAATGTTCAATTCCAGAGAAATCTTTTTAAAAGCTTTTCTTCAGTACCAACAGCATTACCTTTCCAGAGTGTCCACATAATACAAACCAAAAGGCCAGGACTTGAATACAAGGAGCTACCAATGGTTAAATACAGCAAGAATGCCAGAGTCCAAGAAGTGCCTCGTGACATTAAATATTTGAAGTATTAAGAATTCCCCAGTGCAAATGATGAAACAATTCATTAAAAACTGAATGTAGCTAATTGGAACACCCAGTAAGAGCTGGCAAAGGAGGGAAACAGTTCCCACATCAGCTGGTCATCCAACTCCTAGCTTTCCCACAGAAGAATTAGTTCTAATCAGGTTATAATAAGAACAATGTGTTCAGATTAGCAGTGTATAATCCCCTTTCCATACCTCAGGAAACTTGTAAAAGATTAATTAGCCATTAAACTACCATGAAATGCAATGATTTTTAAAAATGCTCTTATTTGGATACAAAGAGTCTGAAACCAACCCAATGATCTGCTGATAATAGAAATCTAAGTGTGTATATTGCCAAAACCCACACTTTTTATTCCAAAAAGCAATATGCAGGCCCTTGGAGCACCTTCATGGGTAGAGAACTTAAGCAAGGACTTAAGCAAGTCTAGTAAAACAATATGCAACAGGTATCACAGTTAAAGCAGATCTTTTTAGCAGAAAGATCACAATAACTTTTATATGGAAGGATGACATTTTTAGAGAGGCTTAAAAACCAGAAAAGATGAAAAGTGTCCATAGTTTGATAGTTGGATGACCAAACAGATCCACCTGAGACTGAAATTGGAAGTTCTAGTGAGACTACATAGCCCTAATTTGGATCTTTAGTAACTAAGCTACTCCCACTGACTTCACTTCCAATCTTTCAGCATTTCTTGCCCTGCACTGAAGCCTGACATGTCCACCAAGCAATTTGTACGTGAATGTCACTAGAGGTGCAGAGAACAACCCAATATGAAATGTGCCTCTATCCACCAGCTCTCCTGTCCCCACAACACAAAGGAGAATGAGATGCTGTGCAAAGCATCAAAGGCATTTTGTTTTCAATTTTTGCAGCCTACACTGAACAATTGTTTGGTGATTGAAGTTCAACTACTTCAACCTTTGTAGTGGAAACAATAAACAGTCTGGGATTCCAGAAACAGAAAAGAATAGAAATATTTAATTAGAACAAAGTACTTTGAAAGAAGAAATGCAGTTGTTGCCATGAAGGAATATGAAGCCAACATACCTGGAGAGGTTTGTCTGGTGCCTGGAGCTGGATGTGACACTTGCTGGGTGAGTACCAGCTGCTGATGGACAAGTAGCTTGGCAGATATTGATCCCCAGATGGTTTCTCCTCAATTGCTGTCACTTTGGTCTTAACAAAAGTTACACCTGAATGTTATGCATGCACAGAAAGCCTAATTTGTACTCTCTTCTTCCCCTGTATTCCCATCTCCCAGTTTATATTTCCAGCTGTTTGCCTCTTGCCATCTTTAGAAAGCAACAGTAATTTGCTTTGTATAAATATATATTTCATAATAGTGGCCATTGGTTACTCTGTTAAGCTGGATTTGGAGAACCATCTTTTCATGATGGTTACCAACATCAGTTCTAGTGGCAGCAAGAAATAAAACAAGTGTTTGGTGCATTTGAATCTAGAAGTTGAAGCTAAAAGACACTGATTTCCTGTTTGTGACACTGATTTATGAAGTGTAGGTTTGACAAGATTAGTTACAATAAAGCCTGCTAATCCTATAAAGAGCTTTCACCCACCTCCAGCCAGACATATTGGGCAGCTGTAGGGATGGAGGGGATTTCAAACTCCACCAGACCATTTCTTGATACCAGTTCACTTGTGTAAACGTTGTCCTTTGGTGTGAGTTCAGCTTTAATTCGGATGGTGACTCTGTCAGCTGGACTTCCATCAGGGTAAGTGACTTCTACCTACACACAGTTTCATGTACAGAACAAGGGGATTTTCATTACAGGCAATTCCCAACAACAGCAGAAACAGCAGGTGGGAAAAGAAGCCCCAGAACACGATACAACATCCTGGGATAAGGTCAGCACAATCTTATCCAAGCCACTTGTCAGCATCTCTACTTGAAATCTTACCTTTCCTTTGTAAGGCAGCCCAGGTTTGAACTGTTTTCTGGTATCCTTGGAGTACTTGATGTCAATCAGCTGTTTCTGAACAGGAGTTGAATCATCAAATGTAACCTGCTTGCTCCCATCAGAGCTGATCACAGTGGCCCAGATATTGACTGTGCCTCGAAAATGTTCTGGCACATCAGCTGGCATCATGTCTTTCACACAGACATCAAAAGTTGCAGAGCCATCAATCTACAAAGTGTGTTGAGGAATGGAAACACAAGTTTACATTCACACTCAAAAAGGGGTCTGGAAGCCAAACCTCAAGTGCAGGCATTGGATAGGAGTTTGTAGCAGTATTTTTAAAGGATGTGGAGTGGAGGGCATTAGCTGAGGAGTGGATGAAGGAAGGAGGAAAGAAACCAAGTTTCGGTTTCCTCCCATATCCATAGTCCAGGCTAACTCTGTCACAGTCCCTCATTTACACTTTTTCCCTCAGCCCCATCTGTTCTAAAAACTTTTATTAAGCTGGACACAATTATCCAATTTATTAATTTACTTTCTGACTTCCCACCAGTAATATAAAACAGAGCTGTGCCATTAACTTCAGAGACTACAGATCAAGCATTTCACCACAGCTGACTCAGTGGTCTCCCTCACCTGGGTGGTTTTGAGGACAGGGTGTCCCACTTCATGCCTGTAGTACCCTACACCATTTATTGTCATGTTGACAATTAACTTCCCTGTCACTGGTTTGCCAAATGTGTATCTGAAATGGAAAGAAGATAATAAATAAGTTCCAGATTGATATCTGCCTGATTATATCAAGGGAAGTACCAGAAAAACAAACAAACAAAACATGTTTTCCAGCATGTTATTATTAATGTTTTATGAAGGCTCTTGCACAGGAAACATCTCAAGATGACCAGAAATCATCTGAAAAGTCTGCCATAGGTGAGATCCAAGCTCCATGGACTGCACCATCCCATGGTTGTACCACAGCAATGAACTTTGTTTGGGACATGTTCCTACCTGGCATGGACAGTTCCTTTTTCACACAGTGAAAGGTCACGAATGTAGGGAGGGGGGTCAATCAGCAGCTCAAACTTTGGTAATACTACAATGAAAAGAAACCAAACAAACATCTTTTCAAGGAGGTCTTATTGTTTCAATAAAGCAAACACCCAGCAGTGACAAGATCACTGCTCAGGGTCAGATAAGGACAGTGTCACTAACATTAGGCAGGACAGCACTCAGCAGAGAATCAATAAAAGTGGCAAACCAAGAGAAACCTTGGCAAGGTGACTTTACTGGGTGTCTATGATCAGCAGCAGTTTCTGAAGCATTTTTTTTTCATGACATTTTAAATGCATTATTTCTCAGGTGCTTCACTTCAATTAAAAACTGCCCTTAATGTTCATAATATTGTGTTCTTCCAAATGCACTTGGGGGTAGAGTCTGAGGTGATTTGGACATAACTCACCATATTTCTGAACTTCAAAGGATTTGTTGTATGTGTGCCCCTGCATCTCAGCAAAGATGAGCCATTCACCAAACACTGGCTGATCAGACAAAGGAAAAGTCATATTTACAATACCTGAAGAAGGAAACAGCACACTGTCAACACTGTGTCAGCCCTCATCAAGGCTTACTGAGCACAACTCAGTATAAGCAGAAGCAAAGGCAAATTAACAACACATTGAGATAAAATAATCTGAAACTTACCACAACAAAATGGCTTCAAATTGTTCCACTCTATCATACGAGACCCCCGAGGATCCTGCACAGTGGTTTAAAAATGAGAAACATCACAGTGAAAATGAATATCACTAAGATATTTAGCAGAGGTTGCAACAAAGAACTTCATTTTGTAACACACACACACACACACACCTCACTAACAGCTCCAGTGAAACTAACATCTTCAACTTTTCTGAAGATCCTTTACCAGGGGTGAATTTCCTTTCTATAATTTAGTATTCATTTAAGGACACTGCTTCTATAGGCAGTGCAGACAAGCACTGCCAAGGGGCACATCTTCCACCTCTCTTAAGACTCTGGTTTTGGATGGGATGAACTGGCCTCTGATGACCCTTCCTTTGTATCCCCAGAGGGAGCTGTACAATTAGCAGGGCAATTTTTAGCTGACAAGGTCAGATGAAATTAGTCCTGCTGGTTTTGTCAGCATCAAATCTGTGACTGAATGCAAACAAGAAAAGAGGGAGAATTCTTCTGCTTGCTGGCAGCAAAAGAAAATGCATGGTTTAAAGAAAAAAAAAAAAAAAAGACTAGACACAGAAGGAACCTCTCATTCACCTCATAAGGAAGAAGACAGGAGCACCCTTTCCTTGCCATGAATTTCTATTGTCCACTATCATAATGTTTGGGTGCAGAGATGAGATTGGCCCTGCTATATCAGCCCAGGCAGATGAAGGATAGGAGTGTGTCTGCATTGAAAAGAAGGGAGAAATTGAGTGGGACTGTCACATTTATAAACCCCAGTGAAACTAGCCAATTCTTCCCAGGCTGAAAAATGGGAATGGATTTCTGCAACTGGAAAACAGATATTTGTTGGTGATAACAAAAAAGCAAGACACAAAGACCAGTTAAAGACACAGGGGGAGAGATAATGGCATGGGTTACACTTGGGAATGAGCATAATGGATTTGAACAGGTACAGAGGTGTGATTTGTTCCTCTTAAAGCTACAAGAACCTTGTGCCTCTACAGAGCACATGCAAGATGACTGGCAGACAGATACTCACCACCACATAAGCTTCAATCTGAAAGGGAAAAAAAAAAAAGATTAAAGGCTTTATGAACCAAAGCTATTTTTCTGCTTCTTGTGCTGAACTAACATAAGCAAGGTATGGTGCACAAAGTAACAAAGTTTAAACACCTCTTCTCTGGTGAGAGTAGCCTGAGAAACATATATGCATTCACTCTGGGCATTATCTGATCAGAGTGGAGGTCTCTGAAAAATTCTTCTAACTGCTTTGGCATATTTACCCTGCATTTGCTAGTACTGCAAAAGTGGGGATTCTCCTTCAGTAGTAATGTGACCAAGTGAAAAAAATGACATTATAAATAACAACAAGCAGTCACAAGATGTACATAAAATGACTACAAAATCCTATTATATTTCTGCAGACATGTATATTAGAATAAAAGACTGGGTGCCAAGTATTGCTTCTACTTTAAAATGTGAAAGAAAAGAGTTTTCTTTACCTTGTCATTGGCTGGCCTCAAGTCAGAAGTCACCATAAAGATGTTTATCAGCACTGAAAAAAGACAGAATGTATTGGTCATCACAACTGACACTGAACAGAGTTCTCCCATCCTAGAGTCTACCTTTGAAAATAAAAAAGCTTTGTTTGAAAGCAGCCCTAGCATCTGGCGAGTTCTCCAAGGTCACTTTACCTTTCTGCTTGGGTTTATAGACAGGTTTATCAGTCTGGATGAACACTGATGATCCTTTGCTATCAATGGTTACTGTGGTATAGTTGTGAAAAATGAAGCCTTCCTCTCCTAGGTGCCTGTTGCCCCAGACTTTCAGATGTGCTTGTCCACGGAGTCCTGAAGGCACCTGGAAACAGACAAGGAGGTGAGGAAGATGCAGAAAAGTCTTTGAGCTTTCTGGGAAATATACCTGACACTGAAGTGAGTGAAGAACAGCCACCTGCTGCATTTTGGTGTAGCTATGAGTTAGTAATAAAAAGAATATGAAGACCATACTAAATCTTTTACAACGTAGAAACTTCAAAGAAAGCCAAGTCATGCTTAAAAACACATCAGGAAATTCTCTTCTTCCCTTTCTTTACTACTCAAGCAAAGTGGTGTTTGATCTACATGTGCAGCTTTCACTAGAGAAGGTGTGTTACATGGGGAAACAAAGCATGCTCAGGAAGACAGGGCTCTTCTAACAGAGGGGAAAAACCCAAGCACACCAGTACCACAAAACCAGAACATGCATGCTTGCACACTGAGAAAAGCCTTTCATTTCTCTGGGCAACTGGTTGACAATGACAAATTAAAAATTACAAAGTAAAAAAAATCCAGTAATGCAGAAACATTATGATAATAGGTCATGATTTGAGTGGAAAAAAAATGCAGATTTTCACTGCAGACTTTACTCAACAGTGAGTTAGACTTCAAATAAAGCATATGGTTGAAGGCAAATGTTTTGTGTTTTCACCAAAACATCTTAAAATAATTGACACTTACCTTCAGTTTAATTGTTCCTTTATCTAAAATGAGAGAAAGAGAGAGTTATTCTCCCCAAGCTACAGTACTAATGGTTTAGACATTTGCAGTGGCATGAAAGGAGAGCCCATGTCACAGAACTGCTAACAGCAATACCCTTCCTTATGATTTCTCCTGAAGTAGTTTTCCTACACTGGATAAAAGAATCTGCAAGGCAAGTGGGACCTGGTGAAGGTTTCAAAAATAAATTCAATACACAATTTATTTACAATTTTTCCCAGGGCAAATTGCAAAGCACTCCATGGTTGGAGGTTACCACCAAGGCTGAGGTTCCAGCACAGGGCATCCTCTACTTCCAGAACTGTTTTGCTGTAGAAAGGACCTGGCCTCTTTTGGGACTTGAATAATTATGAAAATAAATGCTCATAGAATCTATTTTGATTGCTGGATACAGCCATACCTAAGATTTCTCTTTAGCATATGTTGTCCACATGTGTCAGCATCACTCCCTTTGAATCACTTAGCAATTGTCAGCCAATTTCAAGGACAACAAGGGGAAGATAAAACCAGAGACAAGCTGTTCCAAGAAAGGCAATGGCTTTTATATAACTCTCAGTTTTTACAAACAGAAGGGTTAAAACATGATGGTTAAAGAGCCTGATTGCCTGAGCCTTGTCTCCATTACAGCTTACACCACTACTAGCAGTGGTGGGGCAGTGCTACTGGACTTCATTTTAATTTAAATTCATTCTGTATTAAGTTGGACACAATCAAAACACTTTCTGTCTTTACACACAGGACAGAGCTATCTGCCTGGGATTTCAAAGACTTATCCAGCTGCACAAGCATTACCATCTCTCTCAGCAGTACTTAGTCCTGAAGACAGGGACCCCACATTTCCAGCACTCTGCTTTGGTTCCAGTTCCTTTCTCATCTAAAGCAATTCTCCAAGAGATCCTCATGTGCTCCCACAGCACCCGAGCTTCTAACCCAGTTCTCAAGAATTACAGGAACTTACCCAGAACTGTTCCATGGCCTCGTGACACAGTTTCTCCTTTGACTACTAACTGAATCTGGACTGTTGTCTCCTTGACAGAGTTAAAGATGGTTACACTTATAGCTTCCTCAACACCAGGTCGGAAAACAGAAGGTGCTGCAATCAAATAACCCCTGAAGAAAAGAATTGGAAGTGGGAGGTCAAGAACAGCAACGAGAGTGTGGTCTGTATCTGCAAGCCACTTCATGTATATCAAAGGGAAAAGAACAGACTACTCTGTACCACAGGTTCCCTGAATTTGCCCCTGTAGGGTGACATTTGTGACCACCAGCATTCTAGACCTGGATCCCATATGCACCAAATGAAGAGAGAATACTCACAGAAACAGTGCCTATGTGGCTGACAAATCCTTAGGATTTAAATAAAGTCAATTATATGAATGTTTATTGCCCATAGATTGAAAAATATTCATATATTATATATAAAACTAAATATACAACTGGCTATTCATAGAAAGTCTGAAGTCCATGAAATAATAAGGAGGCACCTGAACCTCCAGTAGAGTTTTGTAGATGATGCTTTGTTTTTGAAACAGTTTAGATGCTTCTGACATTTTTGCCTCAGTTGTGTTTCATGGCTCTGCTTTCACAGTTCAACTTGGTGCCACACATCTAAACTTCCAATGTATAGAGAAGCTGGACAGAAACTGCAGTTACCAAGGTTAGGTTCAAATTCTCAGGTTGTTTTTTGTTGAAAGAGCTACATCCTGCAAACTTAAAATGGAATTCCCAGCAAAAAGGAATTATTTTAGCAGCAGGCACACACACAGTTTTAGAGCCACCCATACATACTACAATCCTTGTGTTTCTGAATGGAATCTGTGCCGTGAACTTGTCAGCTGAAAGCATTACAGACTCTGAGTCCTTTGATGCATTGGGCTAAAAGCAACACATACTCTTCAGGACACACCTTTCTGGGGTTTTTTCTACCCAAAAGGATTTTTTTTTTTTTTTTTTTTTTTTTTTTTAAAAAACAAAACAAGGCAATTGCTCAGATGACTCTTGAAGCCAAATTTCTCAGCCCATGCCTTTCTACAGTTCCATGAGGTTGCTTTAGCTCATGATTAATTGTCACTTCGGGATGAGGATGAGGGTGTTTTACAGCTCCCAAGTCATCTTTTATCAAATTCCAACCCCACGTTTCTCTCTCAGCAGGCCTCATTGCCATGGAGATCCCATTACCCCCCAAAGGAAGTTGAGATCTCTGTGGCATTCGAGTTCAACTGGATGGGATACTTGCAGATTCAAAACCTTACAGTTGCCAGGTTTGAAAATTCATCAGAACAATGATAAATAACAATAAAAAGTTAGGATGTAGCCTGCAAATTCTTGGTAAGGGAGACTGATCATGTTGCAGAAGGAGAAAGTACCATCTGCATCCAGAATGATTCAAACTGTCACATAAGCACAGCACTAGGGTGCCATATGTGAAGCACATGTCCTCACATTGTTCTGAAATGCTGCAACACTTTCTGAAGTATCAGCCCCTTGATGCAGCTATTTAAATCATTTAATAAATGACATTTTAATATTCAAATGTTTAACTTGGCAGCTAAACAGTTAACTTGACAGCGACTGGACAGATCCTCTAAGCACATTTGACTAACAGCTCTGTCAGGTTATACCAAAACTTGGCAGGACCTGAAATATTTTCTAGTAAGCAAGTGAAAATAAGTTCTCCACAGCACTCATTTAATGCAGCTATTCATGATGTTGATGGGCTACAGTAATCTAGGGATAAAGAACAAAGCAAACCTTAATCAAAGTTAACCTAAACACACTGAAACGAGCTGTGGATTCAATTTCTAAAAGCCAGAGAACTTTCCCCGGAGTGAAATGTTTCTCCCCAGAGGATTTTCCCCACAAGAATGCTTTCACATGCTCTTCGGGAGCGACCAACGTTACCTTCAACCATCCCAAAGCTCACCAGCAGCCTCTGCTCAACACCCCGGATTCCTTAAATAATTGTTCGCAGATAAAAAGCTTTGCAGCCGCTGGCTGGAGGAGTTAAGAGGCAGGTATTTCTAAGGAGGCTTTCTTCTTTTTTTTTTTCCCTCCCCCTTTCCCTCTGCTATGCACTTTTGCACCGGCGAGTCCAGACGTGCCGCTGGCCGGGGACCCGCCGCAGCTCGCCTCCCGACCCCAGCCCTCCCGGGGACCTCCCAGGCTTTGTGCAGAGACCCCCGGAGCCCCTCGCAGAGCTGAAGGCTTCGTTCCCTCATCCCCCTCCCTCCTTTCGCCCCATTCCCGATGAGGTTCCCCGACCTTCTCCCGGTACTTACTGCCTCTCCCGGGGCTGGGCTGCGCAAAGGCTGCAGAGGGTCAGCAGGACCCCCCAGGCACAGCCGGGCTCCCCGCGGGACATGGTGCTGAGCAGCCCCAGGCCAGGGCTCTCTGGGCGGGCAGCAGGAGCCTTTTGTTCCCGGACAGCTCAGCCGGAGCTCCCCCCGCCGCCCCGCTCCCGGGCTCGGCTCCCCGGTGCCTTTNCCGCCTGCCCCCGGGTGCTCTGCCCGGTTCCGGACACCGCTTCCTCAGCCCCACCATCCCCTCTGCACCACCCGCAGCCCAGCCCCCGGCTCGGGCACCGGCTCTTCTCTGCCCCGGAGCTCCCGGGGTCCCCGAGGGAGCGGGTGAGCCTCAGGCAGAGCTGAGGGTCCCTAAAGGTGCCTTGGAGCAGGGCAAGGTCCCACGGACTGAGCCTTTGTGCGACCCGAAGAACTGCTTTCCACCCCAAAACTCAGTGCCGGGGTTGCTGCTGCTCTCAATCCTCCTCCATCCCCAGGCCCTAATCTCTCCATCTCCATCCCGCTGTCCCAGACCCTGGATCCAGAGGCTGGAGACGGGAGGGGGAGCTCTCACTACACCAGTCTGGAGAAGAGAGTGCAGGCAAGAGCTCACACAAATCAGGGAAAAGAAATAACTGAAGTAAAAACAGGGATTCCAAGCGACAGAAGAAATGCCATGTCTCAGTGATGGATTAAATGCTGCATACAGATACCAAGGAATGATTTCTCCAACCCTTGCTGGAGACAATCCACTCTAGCCAGGATCCCAGATGTGCTCTGGAGCTGAATTCTCTTCCCAAGAATTAATGAAAACCCTAAACGTAGGTAATTGGAAGCATATTTTGCCCCCAACACCACACACCTGGCTTAAGGTAAACTACTAAGAAAACTGAAAAAAAAAATTAAATATCTTCTTTTTTCTAGGCTAGCTCCATTATTTGAACCTCAGTTCACGCTACTAAAAATCACCAGAGCCCAGAAATTAGCAGAACTACAGATTTGTATCAAAAAAATCAACTTGACAGTTGAGCAAAGGCCCCTTCTTCTGCTTCTGACCAGAAGAAAACAGCAAATCAAGTTGCTAAAGCTGCTGAACTTTAAAAATTAGTTCTCCCCATCTTAAAAGTTGTTCCAGTCACCACCTAGTTTAGCAATATCATCACCAGCTAACACATTTTTTGCAGGTCAGTCCATTCCCTCAAAAAGTCATCACAATAAGTGAGGTTTCCCTGAGTACCTTCAGCAATAGGAATTCAGAGCCTGATCCAGCCTATCACCAGGAAAGCAACAAAATAGTGCCTAAATTTTATATCTTGTTTGAAACTTAATCTAATTTTAATATGACTTCCCTTAAAGAAATTAAAATCATCAATTCAGTTGCTTCTTGATAAGTTCAGATTATTCACAGCAATGGCTAACAGCTACATCTTCCTACTTAAAATGGTTGAAGTCACAGATAAACAAAAATTTGGAAGGTTTCAGAAGAAAACACCTATTTAAACCACTTAATTACATCAACATCTTTGTCTAATGTTTGTCTACAGATCCTGTTTTAAGACTTGCCCTAACTGCCAAGACCAGGGCAGAGAATTTAAAACATTTTATTCAATACAGTAAGAACAACAGAATTAGGCTCTCACTACCAAACAAAAAGTTTAAAGATTGTTTACCACCTTGGGAGATTTTCAATTTATTTTTACTGGGATTTTTCTAGCTCATCTGGGGAAGTTGTAGAACATCTTGGAGCAGCTTTCAGCTTTTAATTTTATGGAAGTTGAATCCACTTCACTTGCTGCCATGCTATTTGAGCACAACTGCTCCTCTCCTGCTCACTTCATTGCTCATGTATCTTCACATGACAAAACAACACTGTGACAGCTACCAGGGGACTCTTTTGTTTGCCCCAAATTGAAGACACATGCAAGAAAGCATGAAGTCAAGAAGAGGCCCTCCTAATACATCTTTTCTCTCCATCTTTAAAGCATGTAGTGGTTTTTTCTCTGATCTCCTATTTCTCAGAAATGTATAAGTATACTCAAATGGGACTTGCTATGATGGTCCAGGATGTAAGTGAAGCAGAATCTGTAAGAATAGTTAAGTGTCCTTTAGGCTGGATTTTCCTACAAATGTTTTGCTAAAGCATTTGTTTGTCCTTTCTCCATACTAAAGGCACAGCTGAGATCAACATTAACTTGCACCAAATCTGCAAACTTCACTTGCACTTCAGACAGTTTACAATACTCTCACTAAAACAACTCTGCTTTGTAACACAGCTTGGCCTTTGCAACTTAACTAGGAATAACTGGATTATCTAAATTTGAGTGGATTTTTCCTTGCTGCTGCATTCTCCTTCAGTTTATTCAAACTCCAGAACCACAGAGTTTTTTTTTCCCAAGGAAACCAGCTCAGCTTTAAGAGAAACAACTTATAAAAACAGTACATAAAAGTGGGAAATTGGTTTTCTGAGACCAACTGGAACATACAAAGATGAAGCAAAATCTGCTAATTGCAAATTCTTTTTCAACATGATTGTTTTCTCAGATACAGCCACAGAACTCTGCACACCTCAATACTTTCCTGTCTGCAATACTGATATTATTAGTAATGTTCTCCTTCCTCAGGGGAACACTTAATGGCATCTTGGAATCATTTGACTGAAGACAATTAGGAAGCAAAATGAAAATTAAGCACCTCTGCTGTTCTCATGGTGCAGCAGCCCAGAACTGATGCACAATACCTCACCAAGAAACCCCAGTGATTTTGGTAACAATCCTGCAGAGATCAGGTATGTTTTGGGTGAAACAACATGATTTTGATAAAATAATTATCACTACACTTAATGACCTCTTTACAGAGTAGACATAAAAATGTTTCCTTAGGGACTCACACCAAAAACACACCATAAAGTGCCACGAAAAAATCCATCCACATCTTATGGACTTGACAGAAGCAACATCATTCAGCAATTAATTGATGAATGCAGTAGAGCTCACTCCAAAAATGGAGCTCCATCATCTTCAGCATAACACACACCAGTACATTTCTGCATTTCAGAAATCCCAGCTAGAAATTAGCATTATGTGGAGTACAGCCCTTTTAAATTATTGTCAGCTTTCTTAAAAGGAGGTATTTCTTCCAAGTTGAGGAGCTTCTATTTGACATTTACTGACTACAAGAAGTATCAGGCAACTGCAGTCTCTGAAGACTGCAGCCCATCTTCTAATTATAGGAGTATGTGCAAGCATGTAAGTAAAGCTAGAATCAGGTTGGTCTGAAAGAAAAAAAAAAAAAAAAAAGGAGGCTTTAGATACCATTTCAAACTATTTAGTTACTGAAATGGAATTTTCTGTGCCTGCCAAAATGAATCCTATTCAGTGTGATGCAACAGGTGTTGGAATTCCAGCAGCAGCCTGCAATCCACATCTGGTAACAGTTAGGAGTTTAAAGGGAGTTCTGTAAGAACTGCTTATGTATAAAAACTATTCATCAGTCAGATCTAATGGGCCAGATTCACCCACCCCCTTGCACTGTGCATAGCTCAGATTTTTATTTCCTTTACAAAAAAGGTAATTCTGCTCCTGATGAAATTTTAGGAATCTCAGGAACTTGTCCAGGTTGGAAGTGTGTGTGGGGATTGGAACAGCTGGACTGGTGTGTCAGAAAGGTGAGGGAGGGGCTGTAGTTAATAGAAGGAGGTGTGAATACACCTATATTGGTTCTGATAAGATCTAATTTACATCCTGGCTGCTTCTACATCCTCATCATTAACCTGCAGGAGAAAGAATCTCCCCCTGCCATTTCCCACCCACCTAGTAAATAATGTGCAATGTTAAGATTATCAGTCAGGTCAAACAAAAAACACTTTAGCACTAAACTCTAAGAAATACTAGTTCTCAAGTACTGCTGCTCTCAGCTGTGCTCCATTTGCTTTTTTACCCTCAACTGCTAAAGTCAAATTAGGAAGACTACTCACAAGAATCAAGTGGTAGGATGATGCCATTTATAATTATCCCTTGTTAACTGCTTCATCAGGAATGTAATCACTAGCTTGCCACACAGATGGCCAGACCTAAAGGCACAGGAGGTAATACCCACTTATTTAAAATTTTTGAGAATACATGAGTAAGTTGTGCACAGATGTTGCAGTAAAAACAAGGCTATGAATTATTTAGTTTTGCATTAATTTGTTTACACACCAGCTTTCAGCAGAAGGTGGGTGAATAACAGACAAGTCAGCAGCTTCAGGGAAGCCAAAATCATTTGTCCCCCATTCCCAACAACAACAAAAAAATGTTGGTGTCAGTCATTAAATACCACCAGACAAGAAGGCCTTAGTTAATTTTTACAGTATTGTATTAATGGTAAAAACCCCACGCCCATTTAACTCCCAGTTTTGTTCTCCCTTTGTGTTCCTGTGACAGCTTTTCTGTTAGCCAAACACAGGTATTTCAGGTAGAAACTGATAACTGGAAACCAAGTGGCCCTGGCTTTGTCATACTGCTGTAAAGCTTACCAGCAATGAGTAGAATGTACTTTTACAGACACTGTATCAGTCCAGATACAGAGTGGAAGAAAGAAGATTGATCCTGTCTCTTGGTAATAAGAACCATATCTAGAATAAAATTATAAGGAAAGAATCATTAAAGAGCACATGCAAAATAAGAATGTACTGAGTAGCATAAAGCAGGATGGTATAGAGAATATAATTATCAGATAATTCTATAAAAATGCTTATTAATCAACTACAAGAGAAACTGATCTTTCATAGTAGTGTAACATTTTAATTACTGAACTACTGAAAGGATTAAGTGCCACAGACAAAATAACTTTCTGGTTAGTTACTTTCTGAGAACTCTACTGTTCCATCCAGTGTTTAACTTCTCACTCTCCCATTTGCAGTAGATACTAAAACAAGGAATTAAGTTTTGATATCCTACAAGCCACCTCCACACACCCATTTTCTATAGCAACCAACAATGAATTATGTCTTAATGGGCAAATGCTGTTTGCTTCCCAAATATATGTAATTTAAGATCTTGAAATAGCAGGAAACTCTATACATCTTGCATGTACTTCATCACAAAAGTATTTTGAAAAAAACTGATCAGAGGCATTTGAAAGCACTCTGTCAACCTCCTCCTCAATCCTCCTGCTTGCTTTACAGACCACACACACAAATGCAGCGGAAGAAACAACCTAAAAAAAAATTATTTCTGTGAGTTGAACAGGAATGCTCACATAATCACTGGAAATGCTCTTAATTGGTGTGGCTCAGTGGTGCATTGCAGAGCTGTTAGATCCTCTACTGCTGTGGAACTGTTTTCATGCCCTGGCAATCACAGCCCAGCCAGCAGTTTGTTTATCATATTCAGTATGAGTTTCCGGATCTCCAACAAAGTGGTATTTACTCTGAAGCAGGGAGGACTGCAGTAATCCAATAAGTTCTCATTAGCCTAAAATGCAGAAACATCTGCTGGGGTCATGAGCTGCTTACTTGCTGATGATGAACAGAGAATCAGCTCCATTTGAAGCTAATGTGAACAAAGAATTGTAGGCTTGGGGGTGGTGGTGAAGCACAAATGGGTCTCGATTCTCTCCTGGGCCTGCAGCTCTGTCACAGTGGCCATGGGCAAGAGGGATGCTCCCTTACAGTGACCCCTGGTGACCCTGTGGCAGAGAGCACAGGGATTACAGCAAAAACATGCTTTGACTCAGCCCTCCTGAGCTGGTGGTGGTCAAAACAGTCAGGCAACACTGATGTAACTGAAGAGAATGTGGTCAGAGCTCCCAAGAAATACCAGAATTCAGGCAGGGTAGTGAGTGCAGGGCACAAGCTTCAAATTATCTTTTCCAATTGCTTTTCAGACAGTTAAAGAGAATTTTGTAGGGGAAACCCACTTGAATTTATTTCTGTGCTCCTCGTTTCCCACCCAGGCTCTAGGATGTAGCTGGTTCTTTTCCCAATGACTTTCAGTTTTGGAAGATAAAAAAAGCTTCCCCCCAAGAAACCCAAGCACCTTAGTGCACATTCATGATAACAACTGGTCAAAAGAACTTCTGGCCAAAAAGATGAACTTAATCTAAGTTCTGCACAAGTTTAAATAGAAAACAAATCTACATTGATAAAAAAGTTACAGATAGGAGAGCACAATTAATTCTAAGTTAAAAACTAAACAAAAAACCCCAAGAAGACACTGATAACCTGAATGAAAAGAGCCTTTCACTGGTTTAGGACTCCAACCAGATTCAGAGCATGTGACATTGTCAGAAAAAAAGTGGAAAACACAAAATAAGTGGTGTCACATCTGTTTAGCTCTTGCTCCAGTGATTTTGCAGTTCTTTGTTGTTATTGTTGTTTGTACGGTGTTAAATGTGGCAGCATCCAGTATCTGGGGGTATTTCAAGGTGGATAAGCCTAGAACTGTTCTGCAGAGAGCCAAACCAGAACCACTTTGAAAGAATATTCAGGAAAATCAAGATGTAAAAGTCTCAGGTCAGGAGAGTTTAAAACCCTTTCCTGGAGAGGCTGAGCTGCTTCATCTAACCCTTGTTCTACAATTTGTCTAAAGAATTACACAAGTGCTCAATTTAAAGAGAAGAATGGCCAGAATGCTCAGATCAATGCCCAGGATTCTTCTGAAACAATGAGTGCACATCCTGGAGCACTTTATTGTTCGGTACAAGCAGTTGCCCTTTAGCTCCAGGACTCCCACTGTGCCCTCAGCCTGTTGGACAGACAATGACTGCCGCCTGCAGCACCCGGGATGAACTACAGCCCCACAGGATCCTGAGCCTTTACCCAGCAAGCAGCTTTCTTCAGGGAAGAGAACCAACAGCTTGATAGCAAAAATCTGCATTGCTGTCTGTTGCTGAGGTAACACTGGGTATGTATCTATATATACACACAATAGTATCTCAGTAGTAAAAAGCCACTCGACTGAAAAGGATGAGTTTGATTTAAAAGTATTTCCTAAAAAATAATTTTTTAGCCCAGCAGTGATGTCTACCATCCAGAACTCCTCCTAAATGTACCGACTTGTGTTTGTGCAGAAACAGAATTACTGATACACAACAAATTTGATTTTTGTTTCATCTCCCTGCAATTTTTAACACCAGCCCTCTGAACTTTGAGTCTTTTAATAACACAGTGACAATAAGCAGCTTAAAGGCATGAGGACACATATCCTCACAACCATCCAAACCTAGGAAAACCAGTTGTTTGACCAGCAGATTCATCACCCAGGAGCCTTTCTACCCAGATCTCAAGTCACCAAAAATTAACAGACTGATTTGCAGCTAACCCAAGACTTGACTGTTCAGCAAAGTTCCCCATCCAGTGGCCAACTGCGAAGGTGCAGCTGATGTTCCTGGCCCTGAGCATCATCTGCTGTGTGCAGCACTCACAGCTCAGGGGCAGCTCACACAGTGAACTAGTAGGTGCAGGTCATCTAAACATCTTTAAATAAGAAATAACAGATGAATACCTTAAAATAACACCATCACAGAAAGAGGTTCCACAGGTGAAAAACAGAGGATGCTGCATGTCTTTGAGACAACATTAGAAAAACCTCCCACATTCCTCAGGCACTTACTCAGTAGTTCAGTTTGAGGTTTCTCTCCACATTCACACTCTTCTGACCTCAGCACTTTGGGTGTCAGTACTTTCTGGGTTGCCATTGGGACTGGGTAGTGCCTGTAAAAGTCCATCACTGCACATGTTGTAGAATATTAGCCCTAGGTAAGCCCAGATGGAAACAAAAGCTTCTCCAGGAGATCAGTGAAGATATTCAGACATGAAGGCTATTGATACAGCACTGGGATATAGTCTTTATTATTAAAAAAATAAATAAAGTTCCTAAAGAGAAGGTGTCAGGTTAATAAAAAAAACATTTAGGATTTTAATAATTTGTTTGTAATTAGGCAACAAATTACCAAAACTTTTCACTTGTTACAAGTGATCAGGCTCTTTCCAGTCACCAGCTCCCTTACTTGCTACCCACATAGCTTTTTCTTTCAGCAAATCCAACAATAAGGGACAATTAAAAATTCCTCACTGAGTGACCAGTGGTCCCTCTGTACACTCCTTTAAATCCCCGATGAGATCAGCACCTGCAGAGCACTACATACACAATTCCACACCTATATTCTGATCTGTAGCCCTCTAAGGAACACTACTTTGGAAAGAGATGCACATCAGTGCACTTGAAGCCAGTTCTAAGAACCTAAACCAAGTACTTTAAGAATACTTAGGTTGTATTTGCTAAAAATAACATTGCTTATGATCTACCTTTCACTGTTGTCAATGGAGAAAGTGATGAAAAAAGTGCCACAGAAATTCATGTTAAAAAAAACCAAACCAAAAAGTTGTCTCTTTCTGGGACAGCACACAGATCCATATTCCATTTCTTAAATTAGTAAGCATAAACATTGCTGATTTCATATTCTGGTGTAACCAAAAACTGGACAAGTTGTGTGTTCCTAGAATAAGTAAAAAGTTCACAAGCCTGCAAGTGTTGATGTTGTGCCCACCCGTTAGTAAAACAAGACACAAATTTAGTCAAAGTACCAGTGTTTCACAACATCTAGTCCATGATTCTCTTCACATATTCTTTGGTTATGCAGAGAAACTTCTTTACTAATTTCAAACGACAGCTTCTGTACTTCTGTGAAACTCCTGGAACAAAAGGAAGTGAAAACAGTTACTCTGGAGGATTAACAACTTCTGCTTGACACTAAAGTAGTTCACTTAGAATGCACAAATAAACCCCCCCCAAAATCTTTACTTTTACTGTAGACAGAGTAGGGACAGAACCACACAAAAAGAATTAAACAAAGTGCTACTACCCTCTCAATTAATCCTCCTCCAAAATACATTCTGGATATATTCTGGCAAGATCTACAGATTTTTCTCTGAGTATTTAGCCAACCAGTCTTTTCACCTGAGTGTTTTAAATACCTTTGAAGCTCTTTATCCAGTTTCTGAGACAGTTCTTTGAGCTCTTCAAGAAGACTAGGTGCTTTTGCACTTTCTTCTGAGTAGCTTGGCATAACTTCTGTCAGAAGTTCCTGTGTGATAGTTAACTGCTTCTGCAGCTCATCTACAATATAAAATGTTAAAGATATTATAAATGCATGCAGTGACAGCAGTTAATACAAGATTACTTAATAGCTGGAGTTACTACAGGGACAGGTGAAGTAGATGATGGAAAAATACCATTTGCTCAGCTTTCACAAACACACCGTAAGAAAATTGGGCAAGCCAAATTATTTTTAGCTATTGTGACTAACACCAGCAGCAGGCTCTTCAAATTTTTAATCAGGGTCTCATTTAGAGTATGTCAAATATTTTTACAAGAGAAAAAAGAAGTTGTAAACATCCAGACTTCCCTAATCAATTACATATATTGCTGTTGGCATGTGCCCCCAACATAAAATTTATCTAGTTCTTTCCTTCCTTACTTCTCTGTTCCTTTCAAGACCCGACAAGAATTTTAAGTTTTTCAATAAAACTTTTCCATTTGTTTGGAAGTGCAAGCGAGAGGATCCGTTATGGTTTAAGAATCTTGTTTCTTGCAGACTAGCAGTGGAAGAATGTAGCTTTTGGTCCAGACTTCAATACAAAACACAAGTACTAACTTATTAAACAAATATTCTCTGCTTCAGGACATCACACAACACATTTAAGCTCTGGTTCTACAGCAAATGTGAGCAAGTCTGCCCAGTGTTCTCTCTCAAACACAGGAACAAGAAGAGGTCACAGCATTTCCACAACTCTGCCTGCCACTTGTGTACCCATTAAGAAGAAGAAAGGAGGAATAATGCCATGAATTCAGTTGAAATATATAAAATACTTGCTAAAGGAATTGCATATGATGACTGTCCTAGATTAGAAAGTTAATTTTTTTCCTGCTGCAAGATAAAAAACGTGTTCAAGTGCAGTTTAGTGGTTAGACAGAGATAAGAATTATTCATAGCAAAACATATGACTAAGGCTGCAGCCTGGTGTTCAATCAGGCTCCCAGAGCACACACAATTCCCTCCAGTGGCCACTTAAATCCAGCAATAACAATGTAAGAAACTTAACATGCCACACCCCACTATTTCTGAAAGTAAATTTTATTAATCAAATATTCATACCCAAATAGGTCAGCGTGTCTCCTTCTATGTGGATATTCTTTATGGGTAATTCATGTCTAGTGGCATCCAGGGAATGTGCAAAGCTTTTATATTGCTCTTTAAACTGTTCACAAACAGGAACAAGGGGAGAAAGTACTTCCATCTGAAAAAGACAACCAAATTCTTCAGAAGCAGCCATTTTATTAGTACAGATTTGGCTCATTACAGAAAAATAATTTCTAATAAAGCCCAAATCCCAACCTGAAATGCTCCTTGACAGAGAATTTGAGAAGTTTGTGCTGTGATGTTCCTTTTGTGCTGGTTAATAGGTTTTCTTCTGCCACTTCAAAATGCCTAGGTCAATACTAGTTTCCTCAGAGGACAGCAGTCAAAGTGGTTTATATTTGGTATTTTGATAGTTAACAATGTATTCTCCAAAAGACAAAAAGTCTTGTTTGATTGTTGTAATGCATATTTGCTAAAAACAAACACAGCTGCAGTTTTGAAAAACCAATCACTCAAAAAACATATTATTAATTAGAAACTTTCCTTCTGACAACCAGGCCGGAAATATTGATGTCTAACAGACAAAAATAAAGGAAAAAAAGATGTTCACCAGCATCCCAGCTCTAGCTATAAGTGGAACTGCAGGATGTTCATGTGGTTTAAGACACTTCTCTCCTGTGCAGCAACTTTGCCTACCAGCTCTAACTTCTCCTTCCTGCCTATTCACAAGGCACAACAAAACAGTGACAAAAACATTTGCTTAGATTACTAAAGAGCATTACATGCCACAACAGGAAGAAAATATTTATTTTAAGAAGACCTAAAACTGTACCTCAGATGGCCACAGGAGCAGAGAAATCTTCTCTGGATAAAAAGCTACTTCATAAGTGAAAATTATAAACTGTATGAAGTCCTACCTGTTTGTCCAATGTTTCATCAAGTTTTTGGTCTCTCTCTCTGAGCAGAATTTCACGCTTCAACTCATGGAGCTTCTTCTGTTGTCTCTCCTTTTCTCCACACAACATGAGCAAGTTTTCCTCTGATTTTTTCTCCAGCTCAGCCAGATTTTTTCCTGCCTATTACATCCAAAAAATTCACAACTAAAGTAACACTACATTTAAGCAATTAAAATGCTCTGATGAAACAAATGGAAGCCTCAGACAAGGTCAGAGCTTCCAATAATGAATCAGAGACTGTAGTGTTGAAGCCCCCTCCACCTTCTTTCTCCACCTCTGCTAATATTTTTTGCAAAGGAAAAATAGACCTTTACAGCTCTAAGTGAACAAAGAACAAAGTCACTGCCACAGCCTTGAACTCCACACACTCACTCAGTTTTACATAACCCTGCTTCACAAGGAACCAGCAGCAGCTTAATGAACTGGCACTGAATTCACTGAATAGTCAAAGCTCATAAAGTCACAAAAACCCAACTTCTACACTAAACAATTCCTCAGTACAGAGTTCTTCTATCTGAAACACCAAATACTTGATTGGCTCTCACCTTTATTCTGAGGTAAGTTAACAGCATTGTCTCAGATTCCAGCTCTCTCATCTGAGAATCAGAATCATCTTCCTTCAGAAAACAAAAGAACAGAGCATATCAGTTTCAGTATTTGAATAATTGTTTTTTCAATGTTCAGATAAATTACTGAAGTTCCAGTTTGTGCAAGAATCACCATAATCATCACGAGTCAGCCTGATGAAAACAGTTTGGGTTTTTAAAGAATTAAATACACGTCTGTATTCCAGCATTTCTTAAAACATTTTCAACAGATTTTAGTAAAACTGTTAGGGAACTTGAAATTTCAGTGTTACATTGAATGAGATTCTTTAAAAAGGCACTTGTAAATCAATGCTAGTTTTCTGAGTTAAATGTTTCAGAAAATAGCTAAAGATAACATAATACAACTAAAAAGTATGGACAGAAATACAAAAAATAAATCTGAGGAGATGCTACAATTGGAGCAGATTTTTTACCTCAGGAAATGGAAGAAAAGCTTTGGTTGTTGTTGAGACATCTGACAAGCAAATACTGCTAGCAGTAAAAGGGACTTACCCTCTGACTTTTGGTAGAAGGCTTTAGATCAGCCCAGTTCCAAGATGTTTTGGTCAAGATAAAAGACAAACAGAAAATCTTCACTGCACACATTTCAAATATAAAAAGCTTAACAAATGAAAGCAATGAACTCACCACTTCTTGGGAGTTTTCAGGTGTCTCTGAAGCATTTTCAGAAGTAGAGTTTGAATCAGGAGCCTTCTGGGGATCAATTTTATCTGTACCACAAGAGAAAAGTTACTGCTTTCTGCTAGGGTGGGTCAACATACCACCAAGTTCTCCAAAGGCAAAGATAATTTCAAAATTACTGTGTGTAACAGTAAAGATGACTTGTGCTCTATTTCTGGCTCTGGTGATTCACATGAGAAGATGCAGATCACAAAAGTATTTAGCTTTCAGTGACAGCTACAGATAGCTGTGATAGAAGTTTCAGAAGGGCTGACACTACATCTGTTACAGGAACAAACCTTGGAGGTCTGAATACCTCTGCCTAAAACCACTGGAAATAACATTGACCTAATTTAACAAAACCCTTCTGGGAATATAGAAGAATACAAGGATTATTTGCCATCAAGTTAGAGCATGTACATTAAAAATAATTTAACAGGAAACTGAGGGAGAGCTTACCATTAATAGCTGAAAGATCAAGGTCTGGTCGACCAACTTTATCTCCATCTAATAAAGTGGACTGCAAGTCATCTTTCTCAAAACTACAGTGATTTAATGAGCCAGAGGCAGTGTCTGTAGAAAGAAGTTGTTATCAAACTAAAAGAACTGGAACAGATTCCTTACAGGTTCACAATCACATCTTTTCACTAACATGTGGGAACTTTCCACAAATTTTTACCCATTTACTTTACATCCATCATTTGTATACTCCCTAAGCCACCTAGAGATAAGTCAGTTCAGAATATTACCCTCTTAAGCATTTCACAAGTCAAAAACACTTAGACGCAAAAGGCAACAATGTTATTTCCTCAGGGTTTTCAAGTCAAGTTAAGGTGTTACAGGAAAAGTCTTTTGCAATTCTGACAAAAGAAATAAAAATGGGCTGGTTTGCAGACAGGTATTTCCAGTTATTTATACTGCATTTATTAAAAAGATTAAATTTAAAAAGCAGGGGAATGGTCAGGGCACAGTCAAAAAGTAGTTCAAAGCCTGGTGCAGAAGGGAAGAGACACACTTTTTCAGACAACTCAATGACTGAATTCCAGATTAGTTTTCTGTCAGAATACCCAGACAAGAATTCAATGCACCCCAGTTTACACCCCTTAATCTCACATCAAACTTCTTAATTCCCTTCGTATGCAGATAATAACTGGCAGTGATGCAAGTAAAGCCATCCCATAATACCATTTTAGATTTGTGAAGAATTCATACATTGGTAATAAAAATTAACCAAAGAAAAGCTTTCTTCTGGTAAAACTTACCAGCAGGAGTTTTACAACTCTGCTGAAGAACTGATCTTTGTTTAGATGCAGAAGATGGTTTAACAGTTGAAAGGGAATTCACTGGAGTAACCTGACAAGCAAGAAACAGAATAGATGGAACACAAGCAGCAGTTGTCACCAGAAATACACCTTAACTCCAGCTTGAACAGGGACAATAAACAACTATAACCCCAAGGCATTTTGGTGCTTTGCAAGGCACCTTAGTAAAGCCTTAAATTCCCATTCCAGTCTGCACGAAGTAACACACCACGACTCCCTCATTACCCCAGAAGAGTTAATTTCTTGTCTGGCTCTCGCTGCCACACCCCCTCACACAATTTTCCTCCTTTGCCAAGCGGCCCCTGAGCCCAGAAGCGAAGGGTTAAAAATTACATTCGTGACGTCCTTATTGCTCTGCAGGTAACGAGACTTCACGACTCTTCCTCCTGAAGAAGGAGCACAGAGAGCTCAGCCGGGCCCACCGCCGCGCTTCCCGCCTCACCGCCCTCCCTCAGCGGGCGCGGGCTCCCCCCTCACCCCACGGGTACCTTTCCGCCGAGGCACATCTCCACCCGCCACCGTAGCATCGGAATCGCTCGACAGCCCGGACATACTGCAAAGAGAGGGAGGTGACAACGGCAGCAGGCGACGAGTGAGGAAACAGGTACGAGAAACACCGACCCCTCACGGACACCTCAACCTCCCGCCGCCTCAGCCGCCATCCCCTTCGAACGGCAGCGCAAGCGCAGCACCACCCCCGCCCCTCAGTGCCGGCGGGACAGCGCGCCCCCTGGCGGCCCGGAGGTCCGACGTAAGCCAGTACCACCCCGGGGGCTCCCCCGGGGCCATGGGGCTCCCCCCGGGGCTCTCCCCAGCGGGGGGGATGTCACCCACCTGGGCTGCGCCACCCGAGGACTTCCCGCTCCCCTCGAGACCGGGGTAAAACGAGAAATGAGAGCCTGGCAATGCCTACGGACCCCAAGCGTTGTTTTTTTCCCCCCCAAGCCTCTGAGTGGGAGGTAACCACTGTCGACAGCTTCAGCTGGTGAATGTCAAGAACACTATGGGAGGGATCGTCTGCCTCAAGATTCACAAATACAAAACAAACAAACAAAAAATTCAATACAAAAACGAATCGCTAGAGAAGAGCGGCGAGCACCGCCACCGCCACCCCCGCAGCAGGAGCCCTCACAGCACCTTGAGGTGAAACTCCTCGAGGCTGCGCTGGGTTCTTTCCTTCTGACAGGAATCCACCTCCTCCCTCTTCTCGCTACCTCAAAAAAAAAACCACCCGGTTCATGAATTGCTCCCATTCCCGAGCCGTACCGGGAGCCTTTACTCCAACCCAGGTCACCACCACCTCAGCCCCGCCCGGGGGCTCCGCGCTCCCCGCCCCTCACGGAGCCGCTGCGGGAGCGGCGCACGCGCAGTGGGCGCGGGGCGCTGAATGGGCCCCGCCCTGCACACCCCACCC
>JAAWXA010000051.1:1222940-1273829 GCA_038090715.1 Florisuga fusca
AGGGGGTGTGGGGCACCGTGTGTCCCTCAGGGCCGGGAGCTCCCTGGGGGCCGGGAGCCGTCCCTCCCTCGGGGCGGTGAAGGTGCTGAGGGAGGAGCGGGCTGGCACTGTGCGGGGTGCCTGGTGGGTGGCAGCGGGGTTCGGTGCCCGCTCGTTTTGCGTCTGATGTGCCCCAAAAGCTGGAGGTGTCCCAAGGGAAGGGTGATGCCGCCCCTCGGAACCTCCCGGCTCTCAGCCGGTGTGTGGGAGGCACTTCCATCTTCTTACTGCTGTCTCAGACTTCTGCTTTTTCACACGGTGTCTCTAACTCTCGGAGCGAACAGCATGTAAACTTTCCTATGAGTATCTCAGCATCTTTCAAAAAAAAAAAAAAAAATTCGTTAGAACTCTCTGGGTTCTTTTGTTTCTTTGTTTTGGTTTGGGGTAACTCTTGGCAGTATCAGTGCTGCTGCTGTGTTGAGTTCGTGCTTTATCAGGGTGACCATCGTTGCCTGCTGGATATATGCCTCTAGCTGTGTGTATCTTGGTAGTTCTGTGTCTTTTTGGTAAGTTTGGTTTTGCAATCTCTGTAAAGTAAAACTTTTGCAAGCTGGAAACGTCTTTTTGTTCATGTTTGTAGATGAAAAGTAGCAAAATACTGTCCTGGTTCCTGTCTACTGTGACCATATGGGTGTGTGATCTTAATGCAAGATGATTTCTCAGTCTAATTTTTAGCCTTATTTTCTATTATTCTGTAAGTATTTTGGCAAAATTCTTCTCCAGCTTTATTTGCAAATCCTGTATGTGAAAAGTGAGAAGTACTTTGGCTGCTAATGAGTTCAGTATTCTTTGATTTCACCCTCTGGAAATGGGTGGCAAAGGGCTGGAGATGATCTCAGGCCTCTGGCGAAGGCAATTAGGCTTTTAAAGATGTCATCAGCATCCTCCCACATTACTCCTAGAGGTGGGTTGGTATCGGTGTGTCTGCCTCGGTGTTTGCAAATAAGAGTTTGTCATGGGTAATTAGAAGCTCTCTGATTTCAGGTCTGTTGTCTGGGATATGTAAGTGAAGTACTTGCCCTAAAGGAGCTGTGTGAGGTAACTTTACATTCTGGTTTAGTGTGTTGGTGTCACACCCATCAAGTTTTAGTAAGCCTTTGGTGTCTTTAACTTGGAATCTTTTCAGGAACAAACCTGTTTGATGTTGGAGAAGCAATGTAGGGAACTTCTAATGCTATGTGGAGTCATAGTTGCTTCAAGATTAATTTGAGGCTCTTTTTAGAAAATAATTAATCTTGATTATTTTTGGTTTTGAACTAACAACAAGATTCTTCCCTGGGTTTAAAGTCCAATAACAGTGCCTCAGCTTTTCAGGATGATGCATATAATGATTTCTTAATTGTTAGCATTTACTTATTAGCATAAAGCTCAGGAGTTACTGCATTTATATGATGGAACAGTTTTTTGTAGAACTCTTTGGTGTTGGGTTTTTTTTTTTGGTGTCTCGATGCTTGAAGATTTATCTCAACAAAAAGCTTTTCTGGTAGCTGAATGTTGTCGTTTGTGAGGTGAGGGTTCAGCTGTCTGTGCAAAAGGAGAGTCTACACAGAGTAGGAAGACTCGTAGGGTTGTGTTTTTCAGTGGAACTAAAATATTTATAGAACTAAATAGTTGAGAGTAAATGCAGCTGAGGAAAAGTTGAAGTGATGTTCACCTAGAAGGTACTGCTTTGTCCAGACTGAATTTTCTGAAAAATAATGATTCAAGCATCAGACCTTGAGTAATCCTCTGTGTGAATAACTGTTTGACTCATGCACGTACTTCAGTGTTTCTGTGCTAAATGTGGCTTTTCCTTAGCTAGATGGTCAATGACCATCATTCATGTCTTAGGCTTACAAAGGAAAAATTCCTAAAAGATGCAACAGTGCTGGCTATCTCAGTCATCAATGATAGGAGTGAAAAATTTTGAGTCAACAGAAAGTCTGTGCTGCGGTTCCTTTTTGTGAATTTGAAGGCTGAAGGTGTTTGTTAATCACATTTCCAAGAAACAAGACATACTTATTCTAATATCAAGAAGTTCACCCTAACATTTTGATGAGGATTTTTTTTTTTTTCAGTAGGTGGCTATATTAAAGGATGAGATGCCTTCTGAAAAGGCTGGGAGTGTTGTTGTGACAGAAAATAAAAATTCAGAGGTTCTGTCTCTAGCATATCATGTTTTCTGGATGTATCAAGTGACTTAAGCATGGCTTGTAGAGTTCCTCTTATCTAGGCTTTATTGTCTTGTTTGTATCTGATTACCAAATGAAACTTAATACAGATCCTAAAAAAATATGTTCTTCCTTTAAAGACTGACAATTCAACAATTATTTAACAATAAAAATGTTTTTAAAGGTAGTTTTGACAAATATATGTGCTGTTACTGAGCCCTCCCCCTTTCTTTTCCCCTTCTAATTCACACAGAAGTTCAGCCTAAAAATTAAGAACATTTTTTATCAGTTTAAATGCAGCATTAGCCCAGTGAAGTTTTTATTTCTGCTGTTGACAGCAGTAATGCTGTTAAGGAGAAGATGAAGAAAACTACAAAAAGGTGGTAGAATTTTCTCCAAGGTTCGTTTGGCTGATGTTCTTGGTGTGAAAGACTCTGGGTTATTTTGCCTTCATTCCTTCTTTTCTCAGCAGAGCCACATTTTCATTTCCTCTGAATCATTCTCCAGCATTCATCTGTCCCTCTGACATCACTCTTTCTGCGAGGTAATAACATGCTGTAGGCCTTTAATGTCACTGTAAACCTGATAAGGTGTCCTGGTCTTGAGGTTGAATTGGGCGTTTAAGTCATTAAAAGGAAGTAGAGGTCTGCAGCTTAAGTGCTTTGAGGGCACAGATTGGGATCAGGGTCTCAAGGGCTGTAGGCAGAAGGTAACTTGAGGAGGAACTGCCTGTAATGAGGGTAATTGCTTGGCCTTTTTCCTGTGTCCTCTTGCATGACTTGTGTTGCAGTCCAGCTTCTCCTTTGTTAGGCACCTTGTGACAGTAACTTCTCTGGCAGAGTTGATTTCAAAGACTGAGTAGCAAATGTGTTGTAAATTTGCTTACACCATTAAGAACTCCTCCTTTTTGGAGCAGAAAGGTCCAAGAACTTTTAGCTGAAGGAAAACAAGTTGTTTAGTCCAGCAGATTTTTTTTATGACCAAGAAAAATATTCAAGGTGTTACTAGGATGCTAAGCAGTTTTCAGGGATTCTGCAGAAGTCTGGAGTACTGGAACAAAAACTTTAAGTTGATTGTGCTCTTGGTCCTTATGACATGAGGCAAGGATTGAGGCATCTGTCTTACCAGTAATGCAATTGTGAATATTTTAGGGTGTCTCTGTAGCCTATTGCCTTTTTGGAAATTAATTGCTGTGTAATGCAAGGATAGGTAATAGGTGAATATTTTTAAAATTGCTAAATGTTTTCAGTTTGATCAGAGAGTGGGGTTTCTTTTGGGGATGGTCACTGGCAATTCTGGTACTCCAGAATATTAGAGGTGAAGTACTTGTGATTATGTTTCTACTTCTGTGTTAGAATTATTTGATGAGCAGTGGGAGAAGCTTGAATTTTTCCACTTGAGGAATGCAGCAGTGGAAGTGTACATGAAAATGTGAAGAACTGGAATATTATAAAGTTCATCCTCCACAATTTTGCTGTAATGGTAGCTTTCCCTTTTTAGCTTTGCTATGATTCATTGACTAAAAATGTGGCTTCAAATTATGGCCTTATTTAAACTAAACAGATACCCTGTGCTGAGTGGGGCAAAGCTCTCTTCTAGAATTTTACTACTTTGATCTATGGACAATGCTGGCTTTCATGGATGTTAAAAAATTAATTGACTTAATGATGATTTGAAAATGCTTAGGAAATACCATCAGAATTACCATATAGAGTTGGATTTTTCTCTTTCTGTGAATACTGAGCAAACAGTAGAAATGAGAGGTTGGTAAATTGTGTAGCATGCCACATTTCTTCTACATTGGTAGAAAAAACATACCCCAAGACGTTGGTATTTTAGATTGGTTAGACTTGCTTGCATTTTTCTAGACCTGTGGGAATTATCCTTTAAGAGTTGTTGAATAAAGTCCAATGACTAGCACCTTATACTTAAATTTGTTCAGCACTGTTTCAGATTTACTCCTCTTCAGTCTGACTTGAAATAAATACCATTAAATTGTGTATGTTCCACTGGCACAATGAAACCCCTGTCACAAGGGGACAAATCATATATCACCAGATCCTTTAACACACCAATCCTTTGCAGCTGTTGCTCCACTCATCCCCATAGAATTAATACACTCTAA
Organism: Florisuga fusca; assembly: GCA_038090715.1. Lineage (NCBI taxonomy): Eukaryota > Metazoa > Chordata > Aves > Apodiformes > Trochilidae > Florisuga > Florisuga fusca. Next base: position 1,227,255 of record JAAWXA010000051.1, read on the forward strand.
TGTTTGGAATAAAATGTTAGAATCTAAAACTTTGCATGTTTAACTTTTTCTGACTTTTTTTTTCTTGCCCAGCTTGCCTTACCCTTGTGTTTGTATATGTAAAACAGGACTATGATGAAAAATAAGTTTGCTTTGTAGATGCTGCTGACTGTACATAATAAATAAGTTGCAAGTGCTGGGAAGATGAACACTGGTGCTACAAAAGGCTGGTGAAAAGTAAAACATTTTAAGGAAAACAGGAAGGAGTCTGAAGTCTAAAATTAGTTGATGTGCACCTAGTCCAGCTTCTGCCTCTCACTTATTACATTTTCTAACACAGCTTGGGTTTTTTTCCCCTATGCATTGGAAAGAAGCTTCTTTTAAGAAAGTATATTTGAAGAAATTGAGGTAACTGCAGAATTTCCTGCTGCAGAAAGAGATCAAGTGGCTGTTGTTTTCCTGACCTTGCTGTTTTGCATGCTGACCTTTACAGTTTCATTATTACCTTCTACTCTTTTATTTCTCCTTTTTCTTTCAGTGTTCTCTGCACCTGAATTCAGGCTTGTGTTTCCTTGATAAGCCAAATTACATAGAATAAATATTTCAAATGCTTAAACGTTTTCTAAATTAGAGGTCATAAAATTAGAAGGAGTTCTTATCATCTGTTCAGAGCACTCTTGACATGAATGGGAGGGTGGTACCCAGTTAACTCCTCTAATGAAGAGGCACATCTGTATCTGGGGATGGGCTCATTTGCTAGAAAGAACCTCAGCAGTCAGGCCTCATGGTTCATGTCCAAGTTTTGCAGTGTGAGGTGGCTTTCTGCTGACATTTTTGTCTTACGTTAGCCTGAATTTGTCAAGCTTTGAATTCCAGCCACTGACTTGTGTTGCAGCTTTGTCCTCCAGACTCCTGATTGTTACCCAACTCTAATTCCCTATGCAAGGGCTTAAACTGATCCCAGTGTCCACTCTGTGTTTCTCACAAACAAAGCTTCCAGAGTATTTTTGCTGTCAGAACGTCTTTTTTAACAGATCTGTTGTTGCTGTTCTTATCTCAGCTCTTTAATTGAATTTCAGATCTATTTTAAATGCAGTATTAGTCACATCCCTTTGGAATACAAGGGTAAGAGGGCTGTTGCTGTGCCAGAAATCTCTCTTCTTCAGGGCAAGAGGTTTTTCTCTTTGTAGTTTTGCAGCCACTGCCAGCTGTCACATTGCCACTTTACTTGCCCTGGGGTTTTCACTGCTAGAAGAGACCTGGTTTCTGGTTTCCTCTTTGGAAAGTCTGCTATGGGAGTCTTGAGCAATGTACCAGATAGCTCTTGGTAGCTGATGTGAGGTTAGGAAATGTGTATTAGTACAGCCAGAGGTCAGGACCTTCGTTCAGCTCTTCTTGTGGCCAAAAAGTTGGTGCTGTGTTTCTGAGGGTGCCATTTTTTTGGTGAAAATACTGACTGAGGGGACTTCCTCTGTGACACCAGCCTGTATGTCTGAAACTCCTTGTTGGGGAGGAGGGGGAAGGAAGTCAACACAAGACTGCCTCCCTTGAACTGGAGGGCTATCTTAAGAGAAAAATGGTCACTCTTGTTCCTTTTTTGTGGTCTGTGCTCTGGATTCATCTTCCCTGTGAGCAGCTGTAGATTCTGTATTTTAAGGTGTTTGAGTTTCTGTAGATGAAGAGTGCTTTTCACTTGCATAATTACTTCAAAGGTAGTCACTGTTCAGTGGTAATCAGAGGAAATTGAGAAGGGACTTTGAACTCACTGGTCCATCCTTCTGTATGACCAAGTTCTTGGAATAAGCTCTCCTTAATGAATGAATTAAATTTAATTGGGAAAAATCCCATTCTTGGAGGGATCACAGAGCTTGACTAGAGATATGCTCTGATCTGTCTTGCTATCTCTGGCTTGCTCAGCCTTTCTTTTGATGACTAGTCATTAAAAATAACCCTGCTTGCATAACAAATATCTTCTGTAATCTTTAGTATTCAGAGTTCCTTTAAAGCAGAATTCTGGACTCTGAGCTCTTCATGAGGCAGAACTGTGTCATGTGTTTCTGTGAAGTGATTCATTACTTGCAGTGGAAGTGGCAGCTAAATGCCTCCAGCTCCACTCATTTTCATTGGAGATGATTGCTCTCTGTGCCCTTATGCAAGTTCAGTGTCAAAAAGGAACTTCATTGCCATTTCTCTGCCTCTTTTAATGTATTCAGCATGTCAGTGCATAATTAGAACATTTTGTTCTTGAAACAAAAACTGATCTGATATTCCAGATAGGAAGTTTTACACTGTTCAAAGAAAGTAGTTATTATCCTTCTCCTTTTACTACCACTGATAGGTAAGCTAATAAACTGTTGAACTAAAGTAATATCAGCAACCTTAGTGCTGATGATCTGGCTGCACTGAACTGCAATTGAGAGAAAAATCACTGGCAAAGGCACAGGATGTTACTAAGTCTAGAGATTTTTAACTTGGCCCTGAGGAGGAAGTTGACTTCCACGAGGTTGATGTTAGATTTAAGTTAGGTTGCTGGCCTGTGTCAGGGATGAAAGGAGGAAAAAACAATCCCAATGAATGATTTTTGGAGATTCATCCATGAGGTTCCTGCAACCTAGTGAGGAAAGGGTTGATGTGTTGGGTGTGAGGGCTTGTGAATGGAGCAGGTGATTGGGGATCTTGTTGGCTGACCTGAAAAGTAGTAGCAATAAGAATTAATTTGACATTGTTTCCTGAAATGGGAGATAAAAAGCACATGCAAACCTTTCTGTGGCAAGGATGTGGTTCACTCAAGTGAAATTAACAGCCTCTTGTTTAACATGCATCATGTACCCAGAGAAGTCACTCTGGTGTGTTCAGGATTTGAAGGAGCTGAGAGCAGTATCTGCATTGGGCAGCTATGGGCACTGCTTCCTGCAAGTTGGTTTTGAATACTGTTCCTGTCTTGTACCTTTCATGAAGAGAGGCCATTTGGGGGAGATGAAGATAACACGTGGATCTTGGTATCAGAGCCATCTTCCCCCTTGCAGCTACCTGCTGCTCCTCTTGCCACTGATGGTGGCTGCTCTAAGCTGTCACTGGTGATTTAAGAAGAAATCTAACCCTGGTTCTACATCAAGTTCCTTGTGCAGCTTTAAGGGAGGGTTGATGTGGGAGGATGGATAGATGTGTAGCCATACAGTTTTCTGGGTTAAAACTAACCTGGGGAAACAAGGAAGCTTTAATTTGGACATTTCTCCCAGTTCAGTTTGCTTTGTGGCTGTATGAATGCCTGTGCTCCCATAGCAGGGAGGAGGGGATGGATTTCCCACTCCAAGGGGCAGGCTGCTCAGACTGCTTAAAATAATATCAATTGTATGCATTAATAGTACATTTCTTCTTTAATAATTCCCCTATTTAATAACTTTATTCTCATCCTCCAGAAATAACACCTTGCCCTAATACCTCTTGTACACATTTTTAACCACCTGACTTTTCTTTTTTCTTTTAGACCATGGGCACTGCATATTAAGCAGGAGTGGAAGACTGAAGCCCATTTGGGGACAGAATGAGTTTAAAAGATGCTGACAGTGCAGTTTGCCATGCAAAGGCAGCCTATAATCTTCATATTTATCCCCAGCTCTCAACAGAAAGTGTTCCCTGCTGCAAAGTGACAGCAACCAAGGACAGTACCTCTTCAGATGTCATCAAGGATGTGATTAATATCTTAAACTTGGATGTCTCAAAACATTACGTCCTCGTGGAGGTGAAAGAAACAGGTGGTGAAGAATGGGTACTTGATATAAATGATTCTCCTGTTCACAGGGTTTTACTTTGGCCTCGTCGTGCTCAGGATGAGCATCCACAAAAGGATGGGTACTATTTTCTTTTGCAAGAAAGGAACACTGATGGGACCATCAAATATGTCCAGATGCAGTTGTTTTCCAAGGAGACGGATGCTCGGCGGTTGGTTGAAAGGGGCTTTCTTCCCTGGCATCAGGAGGACTTTGATGACTTGTGCAATCTCCCCAACTTAACAGAGACAACACTCCTAGAGAATCTCAAATGCCGTTTCCTAAAACACAAAATCTACACCTATGCAGGAAGCATTCTGATTGCAATTAACCCCTTCAAGTTCCTGCCCATTTATAATCCTAAGTATGTCAAGATGTATGAGAATCATCAGCTTGGGAAGTTGGAGCCTCATATTTTTGCCATTGCCGATGTGGCTTATCACACGATGCTTAAAAAACATATAAATCAGTGCATAGTTATCTCAGGTGAAAGTGGGTCTGGGAAAACTCAAAGCACAAACTTCTTGATTCACTGCCTCACAGCACTGAGCCAGAAAGGGTACGCAAGTGGTGTGGAGAGAACTATTCTAGGAGCTGGACCAGTTCTGGAGGTAAAGTTATTGCTAAGATTGCCTTCTGTGAAAATGCTTTCTTGAAAACTTTAAGTAACTGCTGTTGAATGCTACTTTTGAGAGTCACCTACTTGGTTGAGGTTTTAAATACACCCGGGCTGTGCTGGTGTTTGGCTGTGCTGGTGTTTGGCTGTGCTGGTGTTTGGCTGTGCTGGTGTTTGGCTGTGCTGGTGTTTGGCTGTGTTGCTCAACTGCTTCTGATTGATTTTCCTTAATTCCTCCTTCTGTTCAGTCGACTTCCTGTTGCTTTTCATTTATATTTGACTTAACTTTCCACCACCGGGACAGAGGTTACCTGTGTTTTCCACCTTAACGTTTTGGTGGCATTTGAATCAAATCCTGTGGAGATGTTTTCAGGAAAAGATTGTTCCTCTGAAACAGTAACTGCTCAGTGTAATCGTGGCTCTGTGTGTGAGCATGTCCTGCGGCATTTTATGAGCTCATTTTTTGAGGGAGTTATTTCCTTTCTACAATTGTTTGTTTTGAAGAGAGCAATATTGTTAGCTGGGGAGAAAGTGTCAGTTGGTTTTGGCTTTTAATTACGGCAGTGTTTCCAACAGAAAGCAAAACTAGACAGGGGAGAAGGAGGGGGTACAGCTGGTCTTGCATGAGGTAATGGCAGGACAAACTTTAAAAACTGATCTTTTAGATTCCCAACTCCCCTTTTCCTCTCATCTCAGAGGAGAAACTGAAAACTTGGATGGCTGTAATGCTCACCAATAACATCATCAACAGCAAGGAACTTTTAACACAGCCATTGTGATTTTTTAGGTTTAAAAATTCTGAAATGTAGTAATAGTTTGGGTTTTTTAAATTGTTTTTTTAAACATTTAAGTAAGATATGAAATAGCAGTGAAGTTGAGGTTTAGAATCTGTTACATTTTTAAGTGTGATTTGAAAGTTTTTTTCTAAAGAATGAGGAATGTATGTAAGTTCTTTCTTGCTTTGCTTTCTGCTGCTTGAAAGAAGAAGTAAAATTGTTTGAGGTTTGTTGGTTGCTGGAGCTGAAGTTTGCAGTTCTAAACAGAAAACAGGAAGGGGTCACTGTGGAAAGCACTGCTTGATCAGATGATCTTTCTGCCTTTGATAGAATTAACTGTTTCAGACCCAAATCTGCTGGACATGATGCAGCTGTGTGAAACCAGGTGAAGATGTAAAATCTTGTGGTTTGTCCATCAAATGAGAAATGCACTTTATCCTTTGATTTGAACTAAAAATAAATAGTTATGGAGTCACAGGTGAATGTTGTGTATGTCTGGGAATGTTCATGGAGAGACATTTGTGATTTTTCTACAGTAAGATTTGTTGTCATAAATATTGCAGTTTCTTCAGGCTTGCACTGAAGAAGCTGAGATTTTTTTCCCCACTGAAATAAATCATGGGAGTAGCTCTCATTTTGGCACAACTCTGAGGTGGTGGAAACGTACTTCTCTGTTCATATAACTTCAGCTCACATCAAAGTGATGCTATGGTAGGTTTAGAATGTAGAGAAGTGAAATAAACCCATCCTACTTTGGGTATTGTGGAGCACATTTGGTGGACAGTGAAGCTTCTGTGTTTCCCTCTATGGATGCTCTTGTTCAATTCCAGTCACTAAGCATAATTTAAAAAAAAAAAACAAAAAACAACCAACACCACAACAAACAACAAGTCAGATCTTGGTCTTAGAGAGGAATGCAGGGGAAGCTTGCTGTGCTTTGTGGAAGTTAAACTGGCAACAGACTCTTCTGTTGGAGTTGGCCACTTCTAAATCCAACCCTGGTGACTCATTTGGGTTTTTACTTAGGGGAACTGAAGTGGTGGTAAAAAGGAATCTTTCTCAAATGGATGTTTCAGGGGATTTTTTTTTTTTTTTTTTTTTTTCAGGAACAGTTTTGTACCATGCCTAAACTATTTGAGAATGTGCTGTTTTATTTTGAGTCCTCCTAAAAATGTAAAATGTACTCTTGACTGAAGTCTGTTTCCCTGACTTTTATGATGTAGAAGTTGGTTGCATTTTGGCTCAGAACTTCCCCTTTTTAGTGACCTCTTACATTCGTGTCACCTAAGTAAAATGTGTCTTCATGGGCTGACCTTTTGTAGAAGTTGAAGGAGTTAAACATTTCTAGCACAGAGAGGTAAGCAGTGCTAGCATCTTACAGAGATGGTTTATCATTTTATCACCACATACTTCGTGAAATAAAACACATGATACTGAGGCAGTGTAGTTACAAATGAAATGTGGCACTGTCACAGCTGCTGTCACATGTGCCAGTGAAAGGAGAGCTGGTCATGGGTTAGCCTGATCCTCTGCTTCTTGCCCAATCTCTGCACCAGAGGCTGAGATGTTTATAAGCTTCTGTGTTGGGGATCTAATAAGCAGAGGTAACTTGCAGTACTTTGGATTATGTTTGGCACTGCTGGCAGCTTTGTAGGGAAAAGAGTCTGAACAGCTGATTGTTTGCATGGGACAGTGATGCTCATGTAATGGAAGTAATGAAAAGCACAGCCTAAAGCTGAGTTTTGTGCTGGTTTTCAGCAGTTCAGGAGATATCCAGTTGCTTTAGCTGGATAGGAATTGCTCTCAGATTGTTTTTCTCTTAATCTTTTCTCCAGGCTAAGCTAGATCTTATCTAGTGAGGGGCAGTTTCTTAAAAACTGGTAGGAAGATAGGCTCTGTTCTAAGATACTCCTGATTCCTTCATCCTCTTCTAAATTTAGTGATAAAAGTATAGCTCCTGACTTGAAGTTCTGCCTTCTTGTATTGACTGTAAAGTTCACTTCACTCACTGCTGAAGTCCTAAGATAGAATTTGCACATGGGAACTATTATTTGGGTTAATTTTGGAATAATTAATCAAACCTTTGTATATTTTATAGTCTTGAACAAGATTATTCAACCTTTTGATGCACACTTAAGAATTTTCCAAGAAATTTGGATTTTCCTTTCATCAGGGAAAAGTGTCTGAAAACAGCTGTTTCAGGTATAACATGCACAGTGTGCAGTCTAAGACTTTCAGCTCCTTTTGGAGACCTAAAGTTAATTATTGGATTCTTCAAGCCAATGAATTAATTTAGTAAAGTGGCAAAAAACTGAGCGAGGGGGTGGGAGCATGTGGCAAGGGACTTAGAGGGAATTGGAGCTTCCTCTTCTGGCAGCAAAGCTCCTGTTGGCTTGCTGGCTCCTGTGAAACTGTAACCCTAGGATTGGGGTTTATTACAGAAGTTGTTCTCTTAGTGTGCTGGAAGTTCATTTGCCTCTGCAGAGGAAGCTGAGGAGCAGCAGGACAGATGGAAATGCTGGGGTTTCCATTTGGTTCTTGATGATTTTTTTAATGGCACTGATCCACTCAAAGAATTCAGGTCCTAACAGAATGCAAAGTCCATTTCCTAAGTGGCCTTCTAAAGAAAGGAGTTGGAAATAGGGGATGAGATTTTCCATAATTCAGCAGAATAAAAGGTGCTCATATTTTCTTGTCGAAAGTAAACTTTTGTGCCTTTACCATGGAAAGCAGAGTAAAGCAATTTGTTGCAAACTCTTTCCTCTGTTACAGTCCCATTGTGCTTGTGGGTTTGGTAGAAGTTGGATTTCAGCTGAGTGGTGCTTCAACTCTGGTTTTCATTTGTATTTGCCAGAAAAGTCTGCATATATATTTAGTGGGTGTAGCCTGTTCTATTTAAGGGAGAGCAGTTGTTTTGGGGCCATTATCTGCATAGGTTTGTTTTAAGAATCATGATCAGACAAGGAATGACACTTCCTTTTTCCCTTCAGTTGGCTGCTACCAGGATTTTTTTTTTTTGGTAAAAATGTGTTGGGGCATACTTCTCCCTGCTCCACCCATCTTTTGGGGAAAAATCACCCTGTCCTTGAATCCATTCTTATCACCTGGATTGCTGAGGCTTCCCCAGGATATTTCACACCAGGTGGAGTTGCAAAAATACCCTGAACACCTCAACTTTTGTGCTAATGGATATTTTGCAGCATGTTTGCAGCTTGAGGACCACCCCTACTACACTGTGTTCAACTCTGAAACAGTCATCTCCTCCTTCAATTTGAGTTTTTGATGTCATGTAGCACTTGAAAAGGTTGGTCTGAGCAGTGGTGGTTCAGCCATGGATTAGAGTGCTTTACATCAACACTGATACCTTCCAGATTTTGGCAGTTCTTATGAAAGAATTCTGTGAGAGCTTTGGTTGTGTTCTTGAGGTGCATGCTAGCAGTGTGCATGGGGCTTGGGTTTTTCTTTCTATAACAAATCAAAGGAGAATTTGGCTTTTTTCCAGATACTTTTCATGTTGTGAGTGCTGTAGGAGTTCTGAGTAGCAGGCCTTTTGGAGTTCTGAGTTAGTAGGAGTTCTGAGTTAGTAGGAGTTCTGAGTTAGTAGGAGTTCTGAGTTAGTAGGAGTTCTGAGTTAATGCCTTTTGCCATTCCAAGGTAAGGGAATGGGCTGGATGACTTCCTGACTCCCAGAATAGTCTCTTCCAACTCTGATTCCTGCTGGCCTTGGTCACTATTTTTGACTCTTTCTGTATAGCTTGTGTTCTGCCAAATTGGAGAGGTTTGGGTTTAGTTTTTCATTTGTTCTCATGGATTTACAAGGTTATGGGTTTGGCTACATAAATTATTATTTCTCTCTTCCCTTCACATCTTCTAAATTTATTTGGTAGAGGTGAATCTCTGGAAAGGCAAACCAGGGAGGTATTTCAGTTGAATTTGAGCTGTGTGTAGAGTATCTGGCTAGAATTTTCTGTGAAAGATGCTTTCCATGCTGGGCAATCAGTGGGTAATAAGGGAGCCTAATTCTATCTACACCTTTCTCTGTAGGATAAAGATATCTAACAGCTCAAGAAAAAATTCTTTAACACTTTAAAATTTTGCACCTTTATGATGTGAGGCAAGAATGTCACTTTTTATGGACTTTTTTGAAGAATATGCTAGCAGTGATTAACTGTTACCCAGAAAATTTCCCCACTCTAAATGTTAAGCAACTTGGAATGTTCTCTGTAAAGCTGTAGATGTTAAAGGCTCTTATGAGAAAAACCATTCAGTAGATGAAAAATTTCCTAAAAACTGATAATATTAGATCAGCTTGTAAGAATCTGCTGTATGCTTTGACTAAATACCAGACACATGAGATCATAAGAGCCTTTAGTTCTAAACTGTATTCATTGCTTACATGAGTAATCACTAAGGAAAGTTTGTCAGGAAGCTTGGGTTATGGGATGTCTTAACTCTATAATACGACAGTATTTATCATCAGAAAATAAGGACCCATTTTAGCTTTGGGTTCCTTATATATAATTAATAGACTGGTACTTAACTGGTGGTTTAAGTTAGAGAATTTGCAAGTGCAGTGTTCTGGCAAAGTTCACTACAACCAATGTCTTGACACACTGGGTGAGAAGTTATTCACAGAGCCAGAGCTCAGCTGCTGTTGGTGGGAGAGGAACAGGGGTTTTGATTTATGAAACAAATAATTTGCTGTGCTGGTGGTTCTGGACTTCCACTTTTGGGTGGTGTTTGGTAAGTGGAAGGAGTTGACCTGGTTTGTATGTGTGTGCAAAATGAGCTTTAAAAAATTCACCTGGGCCATAAAGTGTGGGAGAGGAGCTACAAAAAAATATTGGTGACTCTCATCAGTGCTTTGAAAAATCTGAGTGGGGATGCTGTTTGAATTGTAACACGTGGAACATGGGCTCCAGAAAACAGGAGGCTGAACTCAATGTCAGTTTCCTGTGAGCACTGCTGGACACAAATCCTCTCTCCTGAGAAACCCAGTGAAGTTCCAGCAGAATCCCCCTGTGGGTTTGCACCCTGCACAGGAAGAGCTCACGTAGCTTATTCCATTAGGTTATATATCACAGTTGTCTGAAGGATTATGGAAATTCTCTCCATTTGGAAGAAGTTTCATACTCTGAAGGTTCAGGTGCTGGTAAGAGCAATCTACTTGTCAGAGCTTTGAGAGCCTGTGCTGGATCAATGCAAGATCCAGGTGTCACAGTGCAGCTGCAACCCTTCAGGTTATTCAGAAACAAAAACAAAAATGAGAAGGGAAGAGCTTCAATATGATTGTCATGAAAACAGTATTAAGGATGCCCAATCATGATTTGTGCCGTGCCTGGGGTTTTTTTTTTTCTCCTTTTCTACCACCTCATAATGGATTTTTTCAGGATTTTATAGCAGTGTGAGTGGCCAATGAGTATGACTGTGGTTCTGTAAACTAAGATTTTTTCTGTTTGTCTCTTCCCTATTTTTTGAATACACAACTCTGAAAATTCATAGGCTAAATGTTTAAAGAAGATCTTAACATTCTGTTCTTGTTTAAAGAGAAATTGTGTTTATTGTGACAATTTTGAGTGGGAGCAATGCCTTAGGAAATCAGTCTGTGGCTTTTCCATGGGAGAGGCAATTTCATGTTAATTGTGCTGTGTTCTTGATACTGAATATTCTCTGAGGTCATAATTATTAGTCATTGAGGCTAATTTGTGCTCTCTATCTGTTATTACCCTTCTTGTACTCATAGAAATATCTAAAGGTGTTACTCTCCTCCCTTAGTCCTTCCACTAGTATTGCATGGGGCAAATAATAAACTGTGAGGAGCAGTGGGGGCTTCCTAAGCTGCCTTTTTGCTCTCTGTGTGCTGTTATTTCTGCAGTGTTTGAAGAATGTTCTGCAAGCCAACAGCAGGCTGATTAACAAAACAGAAGAGCTTGAAAAAGCTGAGTGTTGGCATGTTGAGTTTAATTGAATGTTAACCGATTCTGCTTTGTTGCAGGCATTTGGAAATGCAAAAACAGCACATAACAATAACTCCAGTCGTTTTGGAAAGTTTATTCAAGTTAACTATTTGGAGAATGGTATTGTCCGAGGGTAAGTACTGGAGGAGTTTTTTCTGCTGTTGATCCCTGTGCTTGCAGGAGTTGAAGGCTCTGGTTTATATAAAATGCAGCCCTATGGAGTCTCCCTTGGTGTGGGAATAGTTTGGTGCTGCAGTTTTCTCTCACTAAACTCTGTGGAATAATCAGGTGGTGCTCTTTCCTTGTTGGACAACCAGATCAGAATTTGACTACTGCTGCATCTTCATGGGAAATGAAGAGGTTTTTTGTATTGCCCATGGTCCTCTCTCTTTTGCAATTTAAAGAAGAAGATCTGCTGCTTGCATCTGTGAAATCTGCAGCAGTGTGTCACACAGGTCAACATGTACCTGTGATAGCTCAGGTTCAGTGCTGTAACACATAGTGTTAGCCTGGAATTCTGCCTGAAGCTGGATCTTGCTGTTCCTTGGGGTGTCACCAGCTGTCATTGCCATTTTTTAAACTGCAAACCCAGAGAAGACCCAAAGGAAAGACACACTGGAGCATAAAAGTCAATGACATAAATGACTGGGAACTCTGTACCACCTTTTCTTGGAGGGTTTATTCTGAATGAAATTGGGTGCTTGTCAGATGAAGTCACACTAGCTCAGGAGATTGGTACCAGTTGAATACCTTTGTTTTGTCTTCAGGATGCAAGAAAGCTGCTCAGGCTTTGGCCTCGTTCATTGTATTGTGTGTCAATGAGTTTAGGTTATCATTTCCATTATTTTGTCAAACCCAAAGGGATTTTTTGTCTGGCTGGCTGCCATTTTAGGGTGATGTGTGTACTGTCATAATATGGCAAATTTTTTTAGATTGAGAATCAGACAGTTTCCCAGTGTATTTCTGGGGTCTTAGGTAGTCTTTGCATTCCTTGTCAGATAGCTGTTAATCTCCAAGCAGATAACATATTGTTAGCACTCTCCATATCTTGTTTCTGCTTAGATTTTCTCCTCAGCACTTCTCTAGCTTCGTCTACTTTTTTCCAGTTATGTCTACTAAAACCAAGCCCTGAAGATAGGTGTTTCTCTTTGTTCCAATTACAATATAGTGCATACTGAAATTTTTGGTTTAGATTTAAGGTAGTCAGTAAGCTATTCTCATGTGTGTTATTTGAACTCTCTTGGCAGATGCTGTCTAATATTTTGTGAGGTCTTCTCCTTTGCCCTCATGCTTTTTTTTTCCATTTTTTGGCCACTCTTTAGGGCTGTAGTTGAAAAATACCTGCTTGAAAAATCTCGCTTGGTTTCTCATGAAAAAGATGAAAGGTAAGAGATGAGTACAGTTTACTGACACAATTCTAATCAGTGCAAGAGCTTTTAAAGTGTATAGAATAAAAGAAAAAACATCTTTTGATTAAAGAGAGGTGTATTGACTTTGTAGGAACTACCATGTCTTTTATTATTTGCTACTTGGAGTCAATGAGGAAGAGCGTCAAGAATTTCACCTCAAGCAACCTGAAGACTATTTCTACCTCAATCAGGTAATGGGTGGTTTTAGCAATGCATTGGTAAGTGTTGTCTCTGTTGTGTTAGAGATGAAAGACAGCAGAACAGATTTTACTTGGGTTTTTTGTGGTGTGTGGGCTTCATTCTTTGCCTTTCATTATGGATCTCTTTTCACAGCATAACTTGAAAATTGAAGATGGGGAAGATCTCCGACATGACTTTGAAAGATTAAAACAAGCCATGGAGATGGTTGGCTTCCTTTCAGCAACAAAAAAGCAGTAAGTAGGATCCTGTCAGCCTTTGTTACTGATAGCAAGTTAATATTAATGAATTGCAGTAAACTGTGTAGTTGTTGGGATCACATTTAGTCCAGCCAAAAGCAAAGAGGGCTGAGTATTTGTGGGTTTCTACAAATTCTTGAAATTAAGTTTGCTGAACTGTTGTGATGAACTCATAAGAAAAATTCTTACAAAATTCCCTTTTTCTTCCTTAGGATTTTTTCAGTACTTTCAGCAATTCTGTATTTGGGCAATGTGACATACAAAAAGAAAGCTACAGGTCGTGAGGAAGGGTTGGAAGTTGGACCTCCAGAAGTGTTGGACATTCTTTCCCAGCTTTTGAAAGTAGAGTCTTTCTCTATAGCTCCAATGTTTGATAGCTCTCTCTGTCATGCTCTCCCTCAGCATTTTACTTGAATCTCTTGTGTCCCAGTTCACAATTTGTTGATCTGGTTTATGACACTTCCGCAACATTTATCTTATGGGAGGGGAGATGGATAAAACAGTGGAAATTATTTGGGGAATAACTTTATTGGAGATGTTCTTTGTCACTGTAGGGAAGCATCTGAATGAACCTAATCCGAGAATAATTTAAAGAAGTTGAAAAACTTGTAAAGCTATTGATGAATGATAAATGTGGCTGCTGTTAAAGAGTCTGAGCTTCTCTGAGGAAGTCAGATTACTGCCATCAGATTATTCATTGGAGTTTGTGAATGACAATAACTCTTGTTCTTGCTTTTTTGAAGGTTAAACGAGAAATTCTAGTAGAAGTGCTAACAAAAAGAAAAACTGTGACTGCCAATGATAAGCTTATTCTGCCTTACAGTCTCAATGAGGTGAGTAAAAGCACTACTAGGATTATTTTAATTAATTTTAATTTTCATTAAGTATTATTATAATTCAACTTTTCTGTCTACAAAAAAAAAGCTAATCTGGGGCATTTTCCCATTTCGTGAGGTTCGTCTGGAGCACGAAAGGAAAAGCTTGGTTTTATTTGTCTCTGCTAGGATTGTAACCTTTGAGTGAGGCTGGTCTGAAATAGAAATGCTTTTCTTAAAGTTCTGAACATTGTTTCATCTGCAGGCAATAACAGCTCGTGATTCAATGGCCAAGTCTTTATACAGTGCTCTGTTTGACTGGATTGTTCTGCGAATTAATCATGCGCTCCTTAATAAGAAGGACATGGAGGAATCTGTTACAGTAAGTTTCTCACAAGACCCAGACTGTGTAGACAGCTGTGGGTTTCAAGCTAGCAGAGTGTGCTACAGATGACATGGTCAGATATTTGGTAGAAATGTTGATTATTCTGAAGTCCATGATAAGTATCCTGGGAATATTTAATCGTCTCTTTTCCCAATAGACACGACTTGAATATTCAAAACCTCTTGGCATAACTGCAGCACTTTAGGGATGGATGGCTGTTGTGGGTGAAGTCACTGTATGACAGGCTGCTTAACCAGGTTTCCACATCTCCTTTTAGTGTTTGTCCATTGGTGTACTTGATATTTTTGGATTTGAAGACTTTGAAACCAACAGTTTTGAGCAGTTCTGTATAAATTATGCAAACGAGCAGCTTCAGTATTATTTCAATCAACATATTTTCAAATTGGAACAGGTAAGAAACTAAAGTTGCTAGAACAAAACCTTGTTTTTATCAAGTGCTCATATATTATGCAAATTTAAACACTATTCTGCAAAACCCCATGGCATAATTCTTATACTTGCTTGAATGTATCTCTGAAGTCTTGTTTTTAAAGTTTCTTCTTATTGCTTATTATGGTATTTTTGAAGGGTGTAGTTTTGCTGTATTTTTTTTCTGATTTGTACTAAAATGTAATTCTCAGGTCAGTCTGCTGAAAGATACATGCAGGTAACTGTAAACAAGCATTTTAAAGAGAAGAAAATGACTAAACATACAAACTTTGAGTGTGAACATAATGCTGAGCTCCCTGTTTTGTAGCTTATGACCAAAGTGGCTATGCAGGCTAACAAGAGTAAATACTTACATTGTTTTCTTTTTTTCTAATGCCATTTTTCCAAATAAGCTTAATCCCTGAATGACCCATTTCCTGTATCTCTTGCAGTATGAGGGCCCTCAGGGGGATCTCTATATCTTTTTAAAATAAAGGCTTTTTTGTCTGTGGAAAATGGGATTGCAGTTCTGTAATGTGGCCTGCAGACTGAGCAGTTTGTCCTTGGGCTGATAGAATTCTACCTACTTAAAAAGAATCCATTTCTTATCAAATGGCACAGGGAGAGGTGCTTTGTCTTTTGATAAAATAAATACTACTTAATTTTCTGTGCAATGTCTCTTTTGACATTAGTACCATATCACTGGGTTTTTTTTTTTACTCTGTAGGAACTCAGGGCATTAAGAAGAACTTGTATTTTGGTTGCCTGTCTCAATGGGAAACTTGTCCTGGCAAGCATTTGATGCATTGTCATTTCAGCAGAAGAGCTTTATGTTCTTGTCAGAGAGTTCTGAATTTTCTGAACCTAAATGATATATATTGCTTCCTTAGTGAAATTCTGGTGTTGGTGTTGTGTACGGCTTAACTATCTATTCTGAAACTTCTGTTACTTTGACAGTCCAATTTGGCAATTCTGGGACTTGATAGTAAATTTTTGTCATATCTCATCATACAAAAACTATGGAAGAGAAAAATAGACTTAAATTGCTCCAGTATATGTCTACCTAAGATTTTAATGGAATGATCTAACATTTAGCTCCAGGTTTGTAGTCTGCTGGTTGCTGGGAAAGGACAACAAAACATGTTTTGGTTTTAAATAGTTTTACCCTAAGCATCCTCTGAGTGACTTGCCTAGGTGAACCTTTAATCTGACCCAATATGCTTGCTGTTATCTACTTATTTATCAATTTTCCTTCCTTTTGTTTCTGCTGCCTGAACTAACAAACTCAACTTGCCATAGCTGTTCAAGGATGTCTTTTAGGCACTTAGACCACACGACATGAAAGGTCAGGGCACTGTACTGATGAGGGAATTTTCTTGAGCTACACAGGAGGAATATAAGAGTGAAGGGATCACTTGGCACAATATTGACTATACTGATAATGTGGCCTGCATTCACTTAATCAGCAAGAAGCCCACTGGCCTCTTCTATCTTCTGGATGAAGAAAGCAAGTAAGCAACAAACATCTTCTGAAAAAAAAATGTATGGCAGGGAGGAGGGAAGGACTGTGGAAGGGAACAGATGCAGCATTTTAAAAAGGAGCAGAATGTTGCGGGCAGCAGAGAGTCATCTGGGACTCTGATCTACACTCTAGTTTGCTTCAAATTGCTCCAGTGTGGTGGTGATATAAACTGATGCTAAAGTCAAACTTTGGCTTAAACAGACTTAAAGTTTTAATTTTGTGTTTTATCATGGAGTTACAATTAAAGTAAAGTGTATGTATCTAAATCTTTGGAACATAAAGTAGCAAATGTGGTAAATAGTTAAAATGGTGCTAACAAAAATTGACTGAAGTGGGAGGAAGCATTGATGTACACTTGAAACCTCATGATAATATTTTATGTGTGGAGCTGTTTAGTTTCAGTCCAGAAATTAAGCCCACCTCTAAGATCAAAGCAGGTGTGTAAGTCTTGACTAAAGTGTAGATATCTTGGACAATAATGAAACACTTTCCACAAGGATCAGTAGGAGCTCTTCAGTCTGTCACTTTACACCTCTGGAATTGTACCTATTTTTGGAAAACAGCTGACCTCTTTTGGTTTATATTCCTAGTTTTCCACATGCCACCAACCAAACCCTACTTGCAAAATTCAAGCAGCAGCACGAGGAGAACAAGTTTTTTGTTGCAACCCCAGTGATGGAACCTGCTTTTATTATTCGACACTTTGCTGGGAAAGTGAAATACCAGATAAAAGTAGGTGATAAATCTGATGTCAAAAAAACTTCCTTACCTTTCTGATAATTGTCAGGGTGTGGAAGATTTGCTGGGAATGGGTGGGAATAGATGTGTCCTCAGATGTATCTATATATTTTTATATTTTTATTTTGGTGGTGGTCTTGAGAACACTCACTACGTGAGAAATGTTTAATGAATTCCTCGGGGCAGTGATTAACCTCTCGGGTGAAAACACAGCTTTCCTTAGAGCTCGTGGCTCAGTGTTCTTATTTTGCAGGATTTCAGAGAGAAAAACATGGATTACATGAGACCAGATATTGTTGCTTTACTCCGGAGCAGTGACAGTGCTTATGTTAGGGAGCTGATAGGAATGGACCCTGTGGCCGTGTTCCGCTGGGCGGTTCTGCGGGCGGCCATCCGGGCCATGGCTGTCTTTGCAGAAGCTGGACGCCAAAGAGCTCAGAAGACTGCAGGTATGATGTGAAAGAAGCCTCTGGAAACACTCTCAAATCCTGTGCAATCAGAGAGTGCTTGCTGGCAGAACCCTCTGGCAGCAAAACATCGTCATCCAGGTGTGCTCTGGCTTTGGTACTGGGGACGAAACTGACTTCTGACAGTGGTTTAATGTTCACAGCCTGAAGAGGTTGTTGCTGTTATATCTGAGATCCTCCAAACTTTTTCCTCCATTTGTAACAGGCTGAGCCAAATTTTAAGGTGTTTGTAAAATCTTGGGAAGTTAATACTAGTTATATTGTGCAGGGTCATCTTCTCACTGGTTTTGCTCTTCTCAGATCTCCCTGAAATTTCAAATGAGTATTCAGAATTAAAATCTCATTTTTAAAAGCTTTTCTGAGCAGATGAAATTTACTTTCTAATAGCAGGGAGTTTGAAACACAAAGTGATCTAGCTTGATAGCTAAAATTAAGTAGAGAAAACCTCCAGGCCCTTGGAGGTTTTAGTTGGTGCAGGGATTTTTTGTCTCTTTTGCTCACACTTCTGTCAAAATTCAACCTGTTGATTATTTTGTAACAGGAGTGATACGCCAAGGACCCAGAGTTCCTCTTGGAGAACTCCAGAGATCAAATACTGCAGTAGAAAAAGTTTATCGGTGAGAAACATGTACTTAATATCAGATAAAAGACTTGAATTGCTGAGTCCCCTTTGCATTATATCAAACGTCAATTAGATCTTTCCAGAAGGATAGAATCTTACTTCTGTCTTGTTTTGCTTGGCCTCTTAATACTATCAAAACAATACTCTGGCTTATTTTATATTGGACCCAGTGTTACCAGATGCTGGTGACCTGGTCTGAGTTCCATTTACCACTGGGTTCTGAGTTCTCTGTCCTTTGTGCATGCTACTTTTAGCATCGGGTGTTCCTCTGCAGCAAGTCTGTCACTGAAGGGTTTGCAGGAGCACACGTGGTTTTTGCAGCCTTATGTCATGATTAGGGGAAGTCATAGAATTGTCTGGGTTGGAAGGGACCTCAGAGATCATCAAGTCCTACAGAGCTGCCTCCTCACATTGCTCTGTGTTTAGGTTTTATACGTGTTCCTTTTGCAGCTGCTCAATGCTTGATTTCTCATTTGATTGTTCTGAGGATTTCGATATAAATGCTTTTGAGGACATCATTTCTTTTTATGAAAATAAGAAGTAAGTAGAACTAGGCCTGCAGTTACAGGCCAGGGAGGCACATTCCTGGACAGACTGACCTTCTGAGCATGCTCTGTGTAAAAGCACACACATACAAATCAGTAACTCCATGCTGCTTCATTATTACTTCATTCTGCACAGTCTCTGTCACTCATTGCAACTGAAAATTACACTTCAAGTGAAGGGGTTGGTCAGAGCTTACTGTACCTGTTCCTTGTCATACCTTCAAACAAAATCTTGATGTACAAAAATATTCAGAGGTACCAAGGGGAAGCAAGCAGCTGTCTGCAATGTTGCTGCCTTAGTGAGCAGCTCAGAATGGTGATAGCACCTAACAGTCAGAAGTGATTCTCACACTTCTGTTCTTTTTGGTTTGTGCCTCTCTGGAGAGTAAAGAAGGTAAGTTCTGTGCCAAGACACAGTGCTCTACAAGCATGGTGCATGCTTAAAACAGTGGAATGTGCCATGAATTAGGGACCATCCCAGGCTTACTTTGAAAAGCTAAACATGTAAACAAGTTTGAAATGGAAATGAAAACCAGGATTTCATCAAGTATTCTTCTAGTAACTAGTATTTAACTTTAATACTAGTTATAACTTAGTTTTCTGATGTGAATCTGCCTAAGCAGCCTCATTTTAGTAGGCAAATCTGCCTATAAGAACATTCACTGCTTGATTTTAAAGAAGTTTATGTCTGAGAAGTTTATATCTACTTAGCTTAAAAAATGCTCCTTACACATGAAGTACATTTTCCTAAATTTTCCTCTGTTTTCTGAGTTGATAGCTCAAGAATTTACAGGAAAAGGTAGAATTGGAGGATAACTTTAGTATAAGACCTTGGTATTTAAAATTTAGGGGACTAAGAGAGTAGAAAGTGCTGGCTTGACATCAGAACCATGTATGCTGATGAAAAAGTAATCTGGGATTGACCTGTCGCTGTTTCAAGCACGCTGTGGTGATGGGATCTTTTGAGGTTTTTTAACTCCTCTTTTTCCCCCCTGTCTTGTGGCTGTCTCTCTGTTTGCCATCTCTGTTTTGCTGTGAATCATTTTAGAGACATGCATGAACAAATCATCGCAAGTATAAAAGGACTTCCCTGGCAGGGTGGGGATCCCTGTAAGCTGCTTCGGTCCCTCAGTCGACTTCAACACCGCTCCCACTTCATGTGAGTTCTGGTGCTTTAGGTATTGCTGTGGGAGTGCAACAAAACCCAAGCAGTTCTTCTAGGCCATAGAAAATATGCCTGTCCCTAGTTTGTCTTCTGCAAAAATACTAAACAAGGCAGTTAAGATCAAAAATGCTAAACAAGGCAGATCAGATCAAAATAATTCCTTCTACAAGCATAAAGGCTGTAGGGAATGCTGTGTTTCTTGATGGCCTTGCCTACTTGTCATGCATACTTGCCCTAAAACCAAGTATGTAGTAAAAGTTAAAGCTGCTTATTGCAAAACATTTGACAGTGAAATCTCTTGCTGGTTAGAGCTACTGGTTTCCTGAAATTCATGGTGCCAGTGCTGTGTGTATCTTCCTAAGTTAAGACTCTCTGCATGGGCATAGCTATGTTTGTGCAAGAAAATCAATCTGTAATCTGTTGTATAATGAGGAAATGTAAACTGGGTGGCATGGATTTGGAATAACACTTCACATCATGGAGTTAACACACTTAGAACAAGGAGGACATGAACTCCAACCTTTTTTCTGAGAGCTTCCCCTTCCAGTTGTTTGTTTGTATGCAGATGGGGGCTGTGCCTGAGGTTTGAGTAGTACCCCAGGAGGTTCTGGGGATGATCTCAAACTTATCAGAATTCCCAGGGTGAGTGTTAGGGTGTGTGGTGTCCTTCTGTGAGCAGTTAAGTACTTTCACAGGGGTTCTGGCACAAGCAATAATGACTTCTTAATCAAGTAATTTGATTTAGTAGTGCTTTAGTGGTATGACAAGTGTTCAGTGACTGTACAGTTAGAAATATAATGAGAAATAGAATAACTTGCACAAAAATAGTCTGTGCAACAGTGCAGTTTTTAATAGCTTTACCTTTAGAGGAAATGTTTCACTTTTGAAAGCTTCTAATACCTACAGAGTTGATTTAAATAAAAACCAATAATTCTTGTTGTGAAGCAGTTTGCACTCCTTGTGTTGGTTAGAGATGTGCATGAACATACCCTGATGCTGTTGTGCTGATTTTCCTCAGTCCTTTGTCTTGCCTGATAAATCACACCAACTTATGGCTTGCTGAAAGAACCAAAAATCAGAAGTGTTTTTTTTTTTCTTAATGCTCTTTACTATTTTAACAGGAAAAGTAGAGGTATCAAACAAAAGCAGATCATTCCCAAGGTAAAGTGATTCAGTAAATTTATATTTCTCTTGTTTTTTGGGGGTTTTTGCCACTGGGAACATTCATCTTGACTGACAAAACTCTCTACAGAAAATACAGTTTTATGGTATAGGGGAAGTTGTATTATTTATTCCCTAGAATAAATCCATCTTGACCATCTAAAGGACAGGTTGGTGTTCACCTTTAAGAAGAGCTGAACAGGAAAAAGTTTTGATTAGCATCTGTTTAAATAAGACTGGAGATGTCATAAATACATAAAGCCATTTCTAATGAAGTCTTAGAAGGCAGCTGTGGTGGTGATGTCATTCACCTTGTTCACCTTACTCTCTTGGGATGGGGCAATGGAAAAATTTCACTCATTACTTTGGGTGATTTGGTCCAAAATAGAAATAGTCATGAAGTGTAACATGTCATTGAAGGTGGAGCTCTAGATAGTTTGTTTCAATCTCAATTATTTTGCTACAAGTGGAAATACTGCTTCAGTTAAAAGAGATACTCTGTTGATTGTGAAAACTTTTTTCTAGAATTTGCTGGATTCCAAATCACTGAAGCTCATAGTAAGCATGACTCTGCATGATCGAACTACAAAATCCCTCTTGCACTTGCACAAAAAGAAGAAACCCCCTAGCATAAGTGCACAGTTCCAGGTAGGTGACTGATGGACACACTTCTGGGTATACCCTGGCCTCATGGGAACAGTCCTGTTCTGGTTCTGAAGAACCAGAACTTCCTGGTCTGATTTGGGCTGATCTTTTTGAAAACCAAAATGTTTTTTATTCTTGGGGTTTGTTTGAAGTAGGTTTACTACTTGATTGAAGTTTGACTACATCTGGAGTAGATCATTCTTATTTCTGAAGAAGCTGTACTGCTGTCAAATGCAGTTCAAAACGCTGAGACCTCAGGAGGGAAAAAAATACTTCTGATTCTTTCATTTCAGACTTCACTTAATAAGTTACTGGAGACCCTGGGTAAAGCTGAGCCATTCTTCATCCGCTGCATCCGCTCCAATGCTGAGAAGGTAAGAACTGCCTTGAGAGCTGAGCTGAGTGCTGAGGACCAAAGGCTTCTGGCCCTGCAAGAGATCTTTCAACCTGTTCACTGTCAGTCTGTATGAGGTGAAAGCTAACTAGAGTGTGAAAACAATGGACTTTCTCTCCTGGGCAGAAATAGGACTCTTCAGGCATTTACTAGCTGTTGACTGCTGATCTTTTTCAGGAAGAGATGCTTTTTGATGAGGGTTTGGTGCTTCAACAGCTGAGATACACTGGTATGCTGGAAACTGTACGAATCAGAAGATCTGGCTACAGTGCCAAATATACATTCCAGGTAGGTGATCCTTACTGTTAACTGGAGGTTGAGTGTAGCCTGTGTTTTACACAGAAAAAAAAAAAAAAAAAAGAAAAGAAGCTCAACTTGGAGTGAGAAATAAGACCTTTCAAGCCCCTCTATGTTTTAGCTGAATTTTAGAAATCTAGTTAGAGCTCTGAACTTTTGAATTGCCTTTTAACTTTGACCTCTTGCTCTCTTTGCTTTTCACAGGAATTCATAGACCAGTTTCAAGTGTTACTGCCAAAAAATGCCAAAGCCTCGAAGGAAGACATTTGTGTTTATTTGAATAAATTAAAACTGGATGAAAACTACTATCAAATAGGGATGACCAAGGTCTGTGTGAAATTTCCCAGAAGCCAATAAGAAATACTGATGTACCCTGCAGAATTTAGTGCAGTTCATTTGCATATGTTACTCTTTTCTACATTTTGTATTTAAATTAGGTATTTTCAGTCTTGAAATGTTGACAGGCTTTAGTAGTTGCCTGTTTTACTGGTTTTGGTGCAGACCTGGAGTATTCCAATATGGTAAAATTGTGTATTAGAAGGATAATACTTGAATGAAACTGTTGGTATTGACATTTGTTGAACAGGTGTTGAACTTTTTAGAAGGGTTCTATGAATTGTATGTTTTAGAACTCTAAGATTTGGTAAAAGAAAAGGATTTTTACTTTTTTGGGCGTGCTAACTGCTGCCAATTTCTAAGGTTTGGTTCAGTAAATAAGTATTATCCTTCTCATTTTTTAACTTGTAAAGATACCTCCAAAGGGGGCTAAAAAGGCTTCTATTTATTGATAATCTTTTCTTTAACTGAGCAGGTTTTTATGAAAGAGGCTGAACGGCAGATACTCCAGGATACACTACACAAAGAGGTGATCAGGAAAATCATTCTCCTTCAGAGCTGGCTCAGGATGGTTTTGGAGAGGAGACGCTTTCTCAGAACAAGACAGGCAGCCATTGTGTTACAGGTAACTTGGACACTTGCCTTGCTCTCTTTTCTTAACAATCAAACCAACAACCTCAAAAAACATTCCCCACCTTCAAGTGCCTTTCCCTTCCTTGAGAAATCTCCCTCCCTAGGCTTGCTGGAGGTCCCGCTGTGTCAGGCTGGCGCTGCAGAGGAGCAATGCTGCTGTTTATATTCAGTCAGCATGGAGAAGGTACAGGGCACGAAAATGCTTCCTTCAGCAGAAGAGGAGAATTTGTCTGGTGCAGGCCATGGTCAAAGGGCATCTGCAACGTAAGAGGTAAGGAAAGAGGAGCAATATGATATGAAACCCTGTGTTTTAACCACTCCATGCCTTGGCTTCACCTCCCAAGCTCAATTTCTGTGTTATGTTGACAGTAAACAAGTTAAAGGGAGTGATTACCTATGGTGCTGCAGTCAGTCTCAAAGGTCTGTAGTGTGTGCAAATTGGTGCCTGAGCATTATTCAGCTGAGCTGCACTGCTGCCTGCCAGTTGTTAAAACCAGACCACAGTGCAGACATACTGGGACTGTATTTAGACTTTGTGTCTGTGTTGCTGTTTAAGCCATGGTTTTCTTGGCTGCTGTGCATTAAGTGTTTCTATTCTCATCTTTCAAATAACCAGATTTCAGAAAATGGCTTTAGAAAAGCAGAAAGCTGAAGAGAAGCAGAGAGAAATGCAGGAGGATCAAGGCACAGCAATTGATGAGAGCACAGACGAGCTCAGGGAACCTGCAACAGATCAGTCGCCTGTGAAGCACAAACCAGAGCTGGATCGAGCTGTTGAGCACAGCGATCAGACTCCAAATGAGCAAGCTGAAAACCTGGGCTCACCTGAAAAAGCCACATTACCCCAGGCCAATGTACCAGAGGGCTCTGAGAAAGTAGGAAACAGCCGGGAGAAACGTGAATCCCGCCGACAGAGGGGGCTGGAACATAACGAGTTACAGAATAAGCATGTCCTGTTTTTCTTCGAAGGCTCATCTTCACTGAGCCACGAGGAACAAACCTCTTCTAAAGAGTCCCTGGAAACTGTTCCAGTGCCAGAGAAAACCCCAGCACAAGATACTGTCCTTCAAGGAAGCAACGAAGGAGAGAAAAGTCCGTGTGGAGAAAAAGCTCTTTCAGAGGTGCCACCATCAGGGAAGAGACAAGAAAGTATCTCTGTTCCTGAGCAGCCATCTGGATCAGAAATAGATGATAAGGCAGTTGATAGAGTGAAAACACAAGGGAATCAAAATAACCAGATAAGAGGCAGCCAAAGCTTCAACTGTCCTGAAAGACCAACAAATCTTGCACTGAATCTTCGTAACACGCTGTCTGCTTCTAGGAGCTTTCAAACTGCATCTGAGTGCTGGGCAGATAAAAACAAACGTCCTGTTCAGAAGACAACCAATGACCTGGAGAGCCCCAGTTCCTCCCCAATTCAGAGATATGTGGATGATCCAGGGAAACTAAAGTACAAGAGAGAGAAGTGGAAAGGAAAGAGACAGTCTGATGCTGGTCAGAGTGATATGCTGAGTCAGTCCTTGGATGAAAGGACACGTATGGATAAGTCTCCTCAGGATCAACTAGAGTAAGGGCATCTTCCTAATTCTTTTGACTTTTTCAGGAAACAGGTATCTGCAATATTTAAAAATAGAAGGGGAACTCTGGATAGCCTGTACATCTAGCCACATTATGGGAGAAAATAGAACTATGAACAAGTGCTTTGAACTTGGCTCCCAGTCCTGCAGTTGAAGCTGTATGGGTAGAAGTTTCAAAACTTAACCAGACATGCAATGCCTCCCTTGCATAGTGAAAAGGAAGAGTCAGGGCTTCAGTGAAAGTAGTGCCTTTCACTGAATAGAAAGGAGTCTATTTTCATCTGCTTTTTGTCCATTGAAAAAAAAGTGTTAGTGACCTGCAGTTTGCAAGCAGCATCCCTTTGATGTAGCAGGAAACCTGACTTAGACTTTTTTTTTTTTTTTTTTTTGCTTCTCCAGTACAGTTTGCATTTAAAAGTGAGTTGCAAGAATTGAACAGGGTTATTTCTTAGATGCAACATTTATTTGCAGGTTATTTAAAAATTGGTAAATAGTTAGAAGCTACAGACTTCTATAAAACACATAATCTGAAATTCATCTTGTAACATTGCAGAAGGAAGGGAAATTCATCTTCACTAAGTGATCTCTCAGCACTCGCCCAGTCTGTTGTCATGAATCAGGTATGGATGTTGTTGTGCATATTCATACTTAATTATCCTTATTTATGAAAAAATTTGTGAATAATTGGCTGTACTGTGTTCTGTAAACCTCTGCTCCTTCCAGGATTATTTTTTTACTGTAAAAAAATGTTTAAAAAAATCACTAACAAAGATGCACCAATTTGAAAACTTAATAAATGAGCACTTGATCAAAGCATTAAATATGCTTGGATCTTGTATTAGTGAGCTAATATCTATTGGGTAAATTGTTTTGTCTGGATGAAGCAAACTTTTTCCACCATCCTAGTTTTAAAAACAGTTTAAAGAACTGTTTCACTCAATATGTAGTTTTTTTACTCCTCTCCTCTAGCAATCATCAGATATGATAGAAGAAGAAAAAGGCAACAAGAAATATCCTGTGCAGAAGAAGCCCAGTGATCTCTTACCTACCTCAGGTGCAGCCATGTCCATGCAGTCAGCAAGTCAGCAAATAGATGCCAAGTATGTATTCAGTGTGTGACTGGTCTATCTCTATCAAAATGGAAAAAAAAAATTTCCCATTGGTATTTGAGTTGGGCATCTTGAGACTGTGACTGTGGAGAGACACGTGTTGACTTCAGCTCTCTGAGGGGCTGTGTTGCTCCTTGACTTGATCTTGACATGGATATAAGCAAGATACCTGACCCTTTTGAGGAACACGTTCTTCTTGCATAGCACTTGTCTTTGAACTGGTTCTTTTTAACCTAAGAACCACCATACAGGTTGAGATCAAAGGTCTGTGAGTGTGCTGAGAACAGACTCTGGGAGGTGTAAGAACCCAGCAGTGCTGTTGTGCAGCTCCTCAGCTGAAGACAGTGCTCTTATCTGGTAAATAACAGTGTCCAGGTGTGCTCTCACACAGTCTTGCCCTTTTTGTGCTGCTCAGTTTTTCTGCAGGTTGGACCTTAGAGTAAATATGCACAGGAGAGGTTAATCCTGTCGTGGGTTATTGTTAAAAAGAGCCTTTTCCTGTAGTAGAGCCCACTTCCCAGCTTCCATTACTCATGTGACAAACTTCTCTGCTTTTGTCTTCAGGTCTGCTTTTAAAAGTCCTTTGCGTAGACTTTTGGGGAAAAAGCCAGACAAGAAAATTCCAAAGGAGAGCCCTGATGTGATTGATGAAGGAGATGGCCTCTCCCTTGTATCTTGTGTCCTCTTCTCAGACACAGGAGGAACCCAGAAAGCTACAGAAGGTGAGTTTCTGTGACTTAATCCCCAGCTTAATCCCCATCTTTTCTGTAATGTTTTGCATGGAAACAAACCCAGCGGAATTCAGTCATCCTGCCTTAATACTCTTAATTTATTTCCCAGCTTCTTCTGGACAGCCAAGTCGCCTCCAGGGCGGGGAGCGCCAGGTGAAAGAGAGCAGTAAAACCAAGAAGAACCGCACCATAAAGATCAGCAAGATCTCCAGTGTCTCCCAGAACTGGAGAGCTTCCACGATTGGTGAGATTGCAAATGCCAATGAACTGAAACATCTTGATGAGTTCCTCCTAAACAAGGTAAAAGCCCCTCACCAAGGATAAAATTCAGGTCTCTGTTCACTGACTGTATGGGATTTTAAAGACCACTTTCCTAGCTGCAGGTTTATATTAGAATTTAAAGGAAAGGGGCATTGATTTGAGAGCTTCACTGAATTTAGGTCAGTGTTAAGGCCTTTCCTATTCTTTCCTTTAAGTCTCTGAAGTCATTACATCATTGAAATACTTGTGCCATTCATGTTAGTTCTTCATTAGTTTACAAACAAGTGAGCTGCAAAAGTTGTATTTTAAAAAAACAAAGCACAAGTGGTCAGGAAATAATTCTTTAGAGCCCCCTGACTCACCTGTTTTGTATCATCACAGTGTATTAAGAAATGTTTTAAATTAACATTAGTTGGATGTAGGTGTTTAAATGAAATTTGATGGAGATGCGTTGCCTTCTAGATCAATGACTTGCGTTCCCAAAAGTCTGGTGTTGAATGTTTGTTTTTTGAAGCCACAGAGAAGTTCAGAGGAAACATCAAGACCATGTACTCTGCTCCTGTAAGTAGTAAGTCTCAATGAAGTGAAAAGTTTGTAGGTAATAAATAAATTGGGGTGTGCTGATTAATTGCCTGACCAACAGCTCCTTAAGGAAGCAACTCTTAGCATAGAATTCAAAGCTGAATGTTAGACTTGAAAAAGAACACATTACAGTTCTGTTGTAGTCTTAAGCAGGCTGTTTTGTTTCCCCTTTCCCATTTACTCAGATGTAGCTTATTTTTAGAAAAGGATAAATTTTGCTGTCTTCAGCCTCTTCATGTTGCTGTGTTTAAACACCAAAGAGAGGTGCCAACAGCTTTTCCAATATTCTTCTGCCTTGTCTAAGCCAAGTGCCCTTCTACACTGTCGAAGGGAATTGTGCTGACTTGTTTCTGTCATGAGCTGTTATCTTTTACTTTAATCATGAGCATGCTTTCTTACTTCTGAACTTGAGCACATAAAAATATGAAGGTATCTCAGTGGTATCCAAACAGTCTTCTGAATAATTTTTTTTTTCTTCTCTAGAATGGACAAATCCATGTTGGTTACAAAGATCTGGTGGATAATTACCAGCTTCTTGTTACAAATCTGGCCAAAAAAAGGGAAGAGAAAGAAGTCAAGCTGGTTTTGAATCTCTTCCAATCCCTTCTGGATGAATTCATCAGAGGATATACAAAAAAAGAGGAAACTGAACAGCCCAAGGTATAGAAGTCATTTGGTTACTGGCTTACATGATGATTAAATGATGTTTCGTCCCCCAGGATAAGGAACCTGTGTTACCTCAGAAACCTTTTCTGTAGCATTCTTCATTACTTGGGAAACACTTCCCACACATGAATAATGTATAAAATGTTCTGAATGAAACACCCTTTTGGAATTGTTCATTCCACATTTTCTTTGAAACCTTAAGAGTTCTCTGGAGGTTTTGGAGAGGGAATTGCTTCGTCATCAGGCAGTGAGCTCACTTTGTTCTTAGGAAGTTTGCAGTGTGAGCTCAAGCAACCCTCATACCAAGCTGAAGCTACAATATTGTGTCTCAAATGTCTCAGGATGAAGCAAGGGAAAAAAAAAGGGGGAATGGAATGTCTGAATTTCAAAGATTAATGCCAGTTTTGTATTTCTCTGCAGCAAACCAAGGCTCAGAAGAAGAAACGAAAACAAGACCGTGCAGTAAGTATTTTCTTTTTGCAATAATCAAGGTCTTAGCTGCAATCACAACACAGAAAGACACACTTAGTTTGGCATTCCAGATCACTTGTAGTGAAGATGTGACACAATATAAAACTACCTTTCTTAAATCAAAGATCTTGCTTATGTGGTGATAAGTGGTACTCAAGCATTTTCTTGCTTGTCGGTAGCATCTTTTAGAACCCAATGGCTTTTTAAATCACAGGACTGTTTAAATGAAAATAACTACTAAATATTAATAACAAACTAGATCTTATGCATTACACTGAAGTTGAATCAAGGAGGCAAGTCAATTATGAAATGATCCAGCAAACCCAACTGCCTTCAGACAGGGTGAAGTCTGGTTTCAAGGTCAAAACCATCAGCTGTAGTTTTAAAACAACAGTGGAAAATCTAAGGGTAGATAGTCTTATTGAAAATAATAGTAGCAATACTAAGAAAGCAAAAAAAGGTCATCAGTTTCTTCCTGTGTCCCACCAGATTGAAGAACACAATGGCCACGTGTTCACAAACTACCAAGTGAGCATCCGGCAGTCGTGTGAACACTGCTCATCCTACATCTGGCCCATGGAGAAGGCCTTTCTCTGCAGTGGTAAGTCAAGACACCTCCTCCTTGCCACATCCTTTACAGTCTGTGCAGACTGCTTCTCACTTTGGCTGGTATAGATGGGACATAGAGTGAAGAGTATGCACAGGTTATATAGCAAATGAAGATACTGAGCATTTCCATGTGGTTTGGAATGTTTGTAACAATTCCTCCTCTCTCTAGTTTGCAAGTTGACTTGTCACAAGAAATGCATGTCGAAAATCCAGAGCAGCTGTACATCCTGTGGCAAAAAGGTAAGAGCTGGAGATCTGGGATGTGGTCCCATGAGCAATGCAGGCACACTGGTGCCTGTTTTCTCACCAAATGAACAATGGATGTCCAGGCACTGAATAAAAATTGCTTCAACAGTTGTATTCTCTTCTCTGTCTGTAAATAGCCAGTCAGGCCCTGTAGTGGCAGAAACAGCACATTCTTGTCAAAGAGGTGATATTTGACCTAATTTGGAAACCCTTCCTTTAGAGCATATGTGCTATCTTGGACAAACTGTTAAAGAAATCTTTCAATGTGTACCATAAAATGTCTTCATTTCCGGAGCTCCGAAAATCTGCTTTATGATGAAAGGCTTGTAGCAAGCTAGAATAAAACACTCAGCTTTTGTTTCTGGAAGCATAAGCTAATTGTAGCATGAAACAATGGAATTTTCTAGCTTGGGAACAGGTATTGACAGTGCTTGACTTGTATCAATTCCAGAACGAACAGGATGCAGAACCACGTCATTTTGGAGTGTGTGTGAGTTCCCTGACCAGTGAGAGAAATTCAGTCCCCATTGTCATGGAGAAGTTGCTAGAGTATGTGGAGATGCATGGCCTCTACACAGAAGGCATTTACAGGAAATCTGGCTCAGCAAATCGTATGAAGGAGCTGAAACAGTTGCTGCAAGCAGGTCAGGCAATGCTGTCTGCCTTCCTTGCATGATATCAGGTTTTCTCTTTCTCTGCAAGAACCTGGCACTTTTTAGTGTTCTAAAACCAGCTTTTTGCTGTCCAGGCAGGCTGAATTATTTTTGTTGGCTGGAAAAAGCTGCTTAGTACATAAATGACTACCAGCAGACTTTTTTTTTTTTTTCTACTTTCTTCCCAATTGCCACTGGGATTCTGCGAGCAGGAAATGTTGAGTGTTTCTAATCTTAGTTCTTTGGGGTCCTATTGTCAAAGGAACAAACTGCTCTAAATAAAACATTTCTTTTCAGATCCAAACTCAGTGAAGCTGGAGAACTACCCAATTCACACTATCACAGGCATCCTCAAGCAGTGGCTGCGGGAGCTGCCTGATCCGTTGATGACGTCTGCGCAGTACAACGATTTTCTCCGAGCTGTAGGTGGGTTTTTAGACATTCAAAGCCATGTTTTTTCTTTAACACGTTATGTCCTTGGGAAAAGAAACTCTCAAGATGCTCATGCTAGCTAAGCAGGTTTTTTCCAGCACGCTTACAGCAATTATTTTAGACATTTTAGATTGAACACTCTCAAGGAATTTCTTCTCTAGCTTACTTGACCTTGCTTCAGGATTCCTTGTTTGTGTCACATATGTCACCATGCAGCTGCTCTTCCTAGCAGTTTCCTTTTGTGGGTTTTTTTTTCCTTCTCCTGGATGTTCTGAACCAGATCTAGCTATCCAGATATCTCACATCTTTAGATTCATTAAGCCTCAGGAGGATGAAAGCACTCTAAGTATTGTTGGAGGTTTTGATGGGTCAGTTGGTGGTTGCTGATAGCAGCAGCACCTCACAAAGCAGGAAATTTGCAGTGCCATGAGGGGTACTTTAATACCCAATTTTAACAACTGATAAATGAAATGACAGTGTGAGCTCTAAGAATTTAATCTATGTCTATTGCAGACAGTTTGTGTCAATGTTAGAAAGTGCTTGCTGACTTTCTGCTAGCACTGCATGGCTGTTATGATTTTGTGCTTTCTCCTCTTGTGCAGAACTTCCAGAAAAACAGGAGCAACTTTGTGCCATTTACAGTGTCCTTGAACAGCTTCCACAGGCAAATCATAACACTTTGGAGCGACTCATCTTCCACCTGGTCAAGTAATGAGTTTATTTACTTTGTTTGGAGAAAACTCCATGTGACTTTAAAGTCCCTCTTGGAAGCTTTCTAAAATCTTAAACCCCTCGAGTTGTCAGTGTGTAGAGATTGTGCTGCTGGTTTTGAAAGGAACAAATTGAAGTTGATAGTTGTGCTTAAAAGCAGACACAAGCTTACTTCTACCATCTAGTGTCTTGGTATCAAATCAGGCAAGAACAACTTTAAAGACAAGGTAGTGAGTTAGCTGAGCACCAGGGCTTACACAGAGGGACACAGAATGAGCTGAGGATGTCACTGTACTTGGTAGGGACTTTGTAAGGACTATAAGTGCTTGCATGCATGCTACTTTTAGGAGCAGGGATAAGAACTTGAGAATTTTCCAAGTGGCCCCCTGAACACAGAAAAAAAGGGGTCTTTAAGGAGGAGGTACTGCCTCACCAGATTTAACTTGGAGAGGCCACCAAACTGGCTTAACCAGGGCATCTTCCTGCTCCTTTTTCTGATGTGTGAAACTTTGCTTAGTAAGCATGAAATAACTTCAAAACATCTTTGAGCTTCTGTACCTACTTAGTAACCTAGAAGCCTCCTGAAGCATTATCTGGGAACTCTGTCAAAGTTTGATCAGATTGCTTGCATTCTAGCATAGTTTGCTTCAAATCTTTCATTTTTCCCCTGAATTTCAGAGTGGCTTTGATAGAAGATGTCAACCGTATGTCACCCAATGCCTTGGCCATTGTTTTTGCTCCCTGCCTCTTGCGTTGTCCTGATACCTCTGACCCTTTAACCAGCATGAAGGATGTTTCAAAAACAACCATGTAAGTTTTAGCAGTCTTTGAAAACATGCAGTACTTTGAAAGATGATGGAAGGCCAGTACTGCTACCTGCCTTTGCTACAGCCTTGTATCAAGCTGAGAAAATGAGGGTTGAGTTGCTAAATTCTGGCATTCTGTAATATGAGGCAGCTCAAACTCTTGTCCTTTTGTCCAGGTGTGTAGAGATGCTCATAAAGGAACAGATAAGGAAGTACAAGATTAAAATGGATGAAATAAATCAGCTGGAAGCAGCTGAGAGCATTGCTTTTCGACGACTCTCGTTGCTTCGGCAGAACACGGTGAGTGTTGAAAGGAACCACAGAACCACACAGTCCAGCAGGAAGCATCCCACCAGTTTCTTGGGAAGGGATGTGCTGCTCATTTATCCTGTCCATCCCATCCAGTAAGTCAAAAGATCAGTGCAGGATAAGAAGAGACTTAGAGTTGCCCAAAGCTGTAGGTAGGAGTTAAATACACAGCTGTACTGAACTCTTCAGTGTGATGAAGGGTGTGGGGAAGGGATCTGCACTTGTGGTCAAAATCTATTTGCAGATTATTCAATTCATAGAGCTGAGATTGCTGAGGCATGGCAAGGGAGTTCCTTCACTCCAGAGATGGATTGTTGACAAAAATATGCTGTATTCACTTTTTATCTTGTTTTTATTGTACTGCTTAAAACAAATCAAATTCTGTCTGATCAAGCTGCATATAGTGAATTTGGTCTTCATCTCTCTCTGTAGCTCTGGCCTGTAAAACTGGGGTTTTCTTCCCCTTATGAGGGGATGCTGGTATGTACACTGCCTGTGTTCAGAGTGCATGTTTGGGGTTTTTTTTCTCTTATGATACTATTGCATGAATAAAATACTGTATGTTTTGTAACTTGGTTTTAAATACTTGTTGGAACAATGAAGACTGCATGTATTGGTGCAACTTTCTCCCCAGTCTGCATGCAGGGCTGCTGACCTATTTTGTCACAACTGGTGTTTTTTAGACATTGACACCATATTGGATGTAATAATATTACTTACAAGTGACCACTAAAACTAAGCTGAGGCTGACAAATCAAATCACTGTACTTCAAAAAAGGTAACAAACCCCCAGAATTCAGGTGAATAGGGAAATTTGTTACCTTTTGAAACATTTGTATGGATAACTAACAGCTCTTCATCAATTCCATCAGCCCTTTGCCCTTCATTTGGTCTATTTGTTTGTCTTCCACTTTGTATCTAGTGGACAGTTAAGACTCTGGGGGGCTGCTTAAGGCTGGGAAGTGTTACACATAAATTTGTCTTGCAGACTAAAAGCTCACAGGTCAAAGGGAACGACAGTGGCAACTCAGAACTGGACTCACTGCATGAAGAAGAGGAAGTTTCTGAAGCTGATAACAGGGAAAAGGAGATTCTCATTGATCGCATACAGTCCATAAAAGAGGAAAAGTAAGCAAGCCACCCTCTCTCTGCAGGTAGAGGTGATACAGATAGTAAAGAAGTTCACTTATTTTCCAAAATTTCTAGTTAATTACATTCTGTAGGCCTTTATGAAGGTGAAGAGGAAAATGTAGAGGACTAGCTGAGAGAAAGTAGCATGAGCTTTAATATTTTATGACTGCATGCAGGAAGGTTTACGTCGGAGTCTGAGCTGCATGAAGTTGCTCACATCACAGACATTGTCTTGCCAGGGTGCTACAGTTTCTGTTTTGATGCAGGGAGGATATAACTTACCGGTTACCTGAGCTTGATCAAAGAGGCTCTGATGAGGAAAATGTGGACTCTGAGACCTCAGCAAGCACAGAGAGCCTGCTTGAAGATAGAACAGGACGGGGGGATACCGAAGGTCAGTATTAAGGTAGTGTGTGTTTTTTTTTATTATTCTACATCTTCCACTGCATACAGCCAGGTGACCAGATGCTATCTGGTCACAGCTGCTTGTATCATGTTACCTTTTTTATGCATGCATTCAGTATCTAAGTATCTTGTTTCTTTAAAGCAATTATTGGATTACACTGCTGTGCTCAGAGCTCCAGTATGCCTGCCAAAGACATTTGCAAAGTGCCTTCTCTTTTGCAAACCTCTTTGAATTCTTCCTCTGCATCCCTGGCTTCAAGACACAGATCGTCTTTAACACTGACCAAGATTAAAGTGCCCCGTCGTACTCCAGTGATGCCAACAGCAAATATAAAACTTCCTCCTGGGATTTTCAGGTGTACAGAATCCCCAGGCAGAATTTCAGCTAAGTCTCAAATAATGGTGAGAAGAAGGGAGCAGCCAGCAAGGCGAACTGATAAAATCCACTCAGTGTACATTGCACAAGGGTCTGCAATGGCCCATGCTCAGGAACTCTTGGAAGAATACGGACCCACAGCAAAAGTAAAAAGGAGGTTTTCGGACCCTTATTCTCACATCCCCTGTATAGAGAATTGAAATACTTCATCTGTCTGGACTTTTTTTACATTGACTGCAGCTTTGTCTTTAACTCTCTGAAGGCTGTGAACTTGTTCATGTTTTTATGTGGCTGCTGGGAAGGCAGCCTGGAAATGTACAGTACTGTAAGGGTTAAGCAAGGCTGTTTAAAACAAATATTCTTCACTTTAAATTAAAACCCTGCAAAGAGAGTAGAATATGAAACTTATACTGATTAAAATAACCTGGGTTGAGTGTACAGGAAAAACACAACCACGTCCCCTAATTCTGCTGCCGTGCCTTTTCCCATCTGCCTTACAATGGACTTTCATGGGACCAACAGTGAGTGTGGGTCAGTGTGTGTTGCCTTAAGGTTTGTGTTTTTTAATGTTTTTATGACAATTTTCTGTGTGGTTTACAGAACTGTTAATGTTGTAATAGCCTTAACTGAGATCAAAATATATAAAAACGTTTATTAATACATTGCACTTTTTAAAAATACATGTGTTCCTTTATCACTGCCTGCCTGGTTTAGTGATCAGTTTCTCTGGAAGGAAATCTGTGACTGGCATCGAGTATCTTTGTCAGTACCTCATGAAGTGCTGAGGAGAGCTCTCCTCTTCCAGAGGAAGCACTCATGGCAAGCTGGGCTGTCACCTCGGAGCAAACATACACCCCAGCTCGGGTCTTTGCCGAGCTGCCTCATCCTCCCCTGGTTTCACATCTGTGAGGGGAAACCCCTGAGGGTGAGGATCAGTTCCACGTTCCGGAGCAGCAGGTAGTACCCCGGCCCTTCACAGAACTTCTCTGCACTCCCAGCTCCGGGCTCTGAGGGACGAGGGCAGTTCGGGCAAGCGCAGTGGCTGCCTCCGGAGCTGTGGCGATGCCACCACAGCACTGTCCCAGTGGCCTCGAGCAGCAGCCACCTCTGTGATGTCTGTTGGGGTTTTTGTTGTGATTGGAAGGACAGTTTTTCATTTAAATGAAAGAGCGCGGACTGCGCGCACCCTCCCGCCCCGCCCTAAGATGGCGGACGCCACTCGGAAGTGCCCCTGAGGCAACATCCGGCAGGAGCACAGCGTCCGCCATGGCGGCTACGCGGCTGGAGTTGAATCTGATGCGGTTGTTGAGCCGCTGCGAAGCGCTGGCGGCCGAGCGGCGGGACCCTGAGGAGTGGCGGCTGGAGAAGGTGAGCCGCAGCCCGGGGAAAGCACGGGAGCCAGCTCCCTCTGTACCCTCTCAGCAGAGCGGTTCGGCTCCTCGGTAGAAACTGAGGCAGCGAGTGCTGCGGAGCGTTAAACTCCAACCCCGCGCTCACCGCTGTGTCAGCCTCTGCGTGACAGAATGTGGCTCCTTGATCCGGTTGCTTAGAAGCTTTTTTTTTCTCCTCAGTATGTGGCCGCTCTTGAGGACATGCTCCGCGAGCTGAAGCAGCAGTCCAGGTGAGTCGTCTCTGTAACCCCGCGGCTTTTGTGCTGTCCTTGGGCTTTTGTCCGTAAGACAGACAGAGCCTGGCAGCAGCACAGCACTGGGTACGCTTCCCTGAGGAAATGTCTCCTGGGGAAGGAGGAACTGCCCGCAGCCTAACCCTGTGAGGAGCTGTCTGGGGCTGTCATGGCCTCACACGCCTTTCCCTGCACCTCAGCCTTGGCCCTGGGCACTGCCCCTGCCCTGTGCCCGGGCCCTGTCACAAGAAAGACATAAAGGTGGTGGAATCCCCATCCCTGGAAGTTTTTAAGGCCAGGCTGGATGGGGCTCTGAGCAACCTGATCTGTGTGAGGTGTCCCCGCCCATGGCAGGGGGGGTGGAACTGGATGATCTTAAAGGTCCCTCCCAACCCTGACAGTTCTACCAAAAGGTGATTTGCACAGCCTTGTAAGCATATTCCTAGCCTGAGGTGATTTCTGTTAAAGGAGGCTTCTTTAAAGAATTGGGTGTTGGGATTATTTTGCCTATTTTATGTAGAAAGTCACCTGAACAATAGAAAATATGGATAACTTCTGGTTTTCATATTATTACTTAATTCCAATAGCAAGCCTGCCCCTGAGCTGCTGAATGAATACTCTCGCAAAGTGGACTTCCTAAAGGGGCTTTTAGAAGCTGAAAAATTGGTAAGGTCTATTAGTTTAGCTTGAAAAGTATGAAGCTTAAGTATTATTAATTTGTGTTCATGCCATTGCCTGGTTCCTACTTTTGCCTTTATCTTATGTCTCAAAATCACACTTGTTAAAGTCTTCTCAGGCAGAACTTGTAAAACTGTGAATAACTACATTGGATTTTTGTTGTATGTGAAATCTGAATCTTCTTTTCTCATCTTCAAAAGCTAAGTGCATCTTGCCTACAGCTTTCTCACTTTGCTGTGAGAAACAGAGGCACAGGTACTGTCTGTTAAGCCTAACACCTGTTTTGGACAGTACCACGTGTCTCTGGAGAGCTATGAAATGCCAATTTCAGAATTGTGTACTGTACCAGAATTAGTACAGGTACAGTTGGTGCTGTTGTTTGGACTGACTTTGTTCTGTGGGAAGCAACTGTGGAAGTGTTCCCTGCAGCCTTTTTGTCACACATCCAGGTGTCCTCACACTGCAGAATTTGATAGTCATGACTTTTCATTGCTTTTGCCTACTCACAGTCTTCATCAACAGAAAAGGCTCTAGCAAATCAGTTCTTGGCCCCTGGACGTACCCCTACAACAACCAAAGAGAGAACCCCAGCTACTAAAACAGTTCACCTGCAGACCAAGGCTCGTTGCACAGGCAAGATGAGGAGTGAGCTGCTTGGTACAGTATGTTTTGGTGCTGTTGCTTCTTTACTGCTATTGTATGGATTTTCTCTTCTTGCATTTAGCCACCTTTGGTGGCTGTGCCTCAGAAGTGTCCCAGGCTGGTGGGGAAGTCACCTTTTTCTGGGTTGGGCAGTCTAAATACTGGGCACAGGCACTATGCTAGGCTTGGAGGGGACTGTCTTTTATCACTGTCTCTTTGTAATCTTTTGTTTTGTTTCTCTTTTGGTTTCCCAGGACCCTTTGGATCCTTTGGCTATCAATGGTGAGTTTAATCTGTTGTTTCCTCTAACTTGTGTTAACCTGAGTCTTACAGGGAGAGAAAGAGGAAGGTTAGATAATGAGATCAGTCAAAAGGCACCTTTAATTTAGTGGAGATTTTAAAACTGAACAAAACCCAGAACCTTAATTGATGAAAGCCTAAATGCTGTTATCAGCATGGCAGCAGGGACTTGCAGGAACCTATTTTTCTAGAATTTGTACAGAAACAGACATTCGAATTACAGAATGTGCAAGGACAATTTACCTTTTATTGTTGCTCCTGTTCTCTTCTGCTCTGAGCAAATCATGTGATTTCAGGCACTTAGAGTGGGCGTTGTTCAATTCCTCTTAACTCTACAGCCATGTTATTCATGTAGGGAGCTGGTAGGAATTAATTTGCTGTTTCCATAGCTACTGTTAGAGTGGCTGGAGCCAGGCCAAACTAACGTGTCCTGAAAGAGAACACCAAGACACACAGGTTTAAACTGTGCCCTCAGGGGTATGATTCATCTGTTTTTTTTCTCTCCACCATGTGTTTGGTATTACCTGTTGTCTTTTCCCTGTGAAAAGCAGGTAGGCATTTGAAATCTGTATTCCCCAGGGAAGAGGGACAAGTAGGGTTTGGACATCTGAAAATCTCTCGCAGAAAACTCTCTTCTTCAGACAGTGATTGCATGGGAATTTGTAACATGCTAAAACACAAATTTAAATCTTTTTGCAGATGCTGAGGAGCTAAATATAAGGAAGCGGAAGTAAGTCAAAATTTCTACTTCTGATGCTCAGTGTTTTGGGAACTGCTTTCCCAATGACCTTTAGATCACAGCTGTACTTATTTGGGTGAAGTGCCTGCTGATAGAAACCTAAATATAATGACTTAAACTAATTTAACTGCTCTTGTTGTCTTGTCAGAATTACCAAGTCTGGGCAGACCCTTGGGAGATCAACCCACAAGAAAGGAGAAATCCCATTTATTTTATTTCCTTTTATCCTCTTGCAGAGGCCTTTCATCTGATGAGAAGCAGTCAGCAGTTGAGCTGGATGCTGTGTTACAGCACCATCAGGATATGCAGGAGAAGTTAGCTGAAGAAATGCTAAGTTTAGCTCGCAGTCTGAAAAACAACACTCTGGCTGCACAGAACGTGATAAAGCAAGATAACCAGGTAGCACATGTTTAAGTGTTCACCTCAGTTTTGCAACCCAGAAGGCTAAAGTGCCTAGAATGTTAAATACTACACCTATAAATACTACACCTATAAATACTATACCTATAACTTGGTTCCAAGTGAGACCAGAGTGGGGAGACTTGGGAGGCAATACCTGTCTGCTTCTGTAGTGCCATCAAACTTTTTCTGTGTTGGAAGAAAATCGAGCTGAGAGCTTTCAAGTCTGAGTTTGAAATTGTGTTTGTTCTCTTTGTTCCCCAGACACTGTCACATTCCCTCAGGATGGCAGACCAGAACTTTGAGAAGCTCAGGGATGAATCTGACCGCCTTGAACAGCATGCAAAGAAATCAGTCAACTGGCTGTTATGGATAATGTTAATTGTAGTTTGTTTTATATTCATCAGCATGATTCTCTTTATCAGAATTTTCCCCAAACTAAAATGATTTTTAGCAGGTGTGATGACTGTCAGCAATCAAGTTCTTTGCCACCTACCATGCCCTCAAAGAGGCTGCCTACAGCCTGCCCTTGCATCTCATTCTTGTGGGATCACTGCATTTAGTGCAGGGTTTCATGGGGAAGGCTTTCTCCACTTGGAGAAAGTACCCACTTGGATACTTGGTTACTTTTTTCACTTGGTGAATATTGTTTATAGAGGGGAGAACTGGGATAAAAATATCAATTTACCCTGGGGTTGCTAACAAGTTACTTAGTGGATAGATAACAATTCTGCTTTTAATGACTCCTAAAAGGTGTTTACTCAATATAAATAAAAGTAACAGTTGAAGTCTTACAATTTTTCCTGTCTTTACAGCTTTACTGTACTGAAGTAGGACCTTGCTGCCAACAAGATATTTAATTACAAAGATAAGTACATATGCAGCTGTAGGGTGTAGGAAGAGAATGCTGCCATTGAGGTGCTTGCCTGGCTCAGATTCAGAGTATCAACAGGTAAAACTATTCTCAGGCTCACCTTGTTCTCTGGTGGGTATTTGGGCCTTTGGACTTGGCAATATTCCCCAGTTTGGACTTCTTATAAAAGGGCTGGAGTTGTTTGCTGTTGCAGTGTTCTCACTCATTTTCTTTCTGTTGATGCTGTTGTGTCAAGAAAACACTGTGACCCTGGCATGGCAGAACTTTACACACAGTGCTCCCTGTATTGTAGAGACCTCACCTGAACAAACATTTTTTTTTCACTGTTGTATGAGGGCAAAGCAAAGTGGTGTCTGTCTTCAGGGCAGAAATAATAATAATAAAAAAAATTATTCATCCTTCTACCTTTTGAGACAAATTATTCTGGTCACAGAGTGTTTGTGTCAAACATGTATTAACAGGTCACTACAGTGATGCAGAATGAATTCTGAGGATGAGTATTTTTAAAACACTGCCACTGCTAGAAAAATGCAGAGCCTGCAGTAAAGCAAGGTTTGTTGTGGCAACATAAGAGCCATTTTTAAGTGCTTGTGATAAGCTAAAAACAAACCATTCCACATCAGTGCTGTGGTTTCTGGAGCCTTGCTCTGGGAAATGCTGGTGTTGGGGTGTGTGCAGGGTTTCACTGGGAGGGTGAGGAGCAGCAGGTGCCTCCCAAGGGCTCCTCTTCTGTTTCTGTCGCTGGTGGGTACCACTAGATGGGGTGTGTTCAGCTGATCTGCGTTGCAGCCCTGTGGGAGAGGAAGGTGGCAGGGGAAAAGCTTTTTATCCCAGCAGATGAGTTCTTATGAAAATGCCACTGCTGGTTTGATCACATCCCAAAGTCAGGGGCTGTGTTTCAGAATTGCTCTTTGTTCTTCACAAAAGCAGATGGGTTAATGAAGGCAGGTAACATTTTTTTAATGTAAAATATTTTCATGCAACAGGATGTTTGCAAGTTAGTATGCCATTCACTTATGGATCAATTGAGTAATTACAGTAGGAAGTACAGGTTTTTCTTCTAGTTCCTCATTTATGCAACATGTGTGTTGTATTTTAGCAAATTTTATACTTTGCACTTCATAGAAAGTTATAGTTGTAGCAATCCATTTATGACCATTTCTACTTTTCCCAGGAATTTTTCTTCAGCTGTAATGTTTGCCATTTTGTTGTGCTTCATTAGTGAATCCTGTGTCACCAGCTTATTTTTAAACTCTTACTGTTTACTACTTTCTCTGCAGGCATTTCAGTGCTTCTCCTCTTAGAGCAGAGGATGAATATAGTGCTGGATTGTTTTGAGGGTTTTGGTGTGAGATGCTGGAATGATACAACGTTTATTCTTTATCATCTCTAACATTTTCCCCTTTATGACTCGAAATAAAATGTTTTTACAGCTTGCAGGAGACCTGGTGCATGCTGCAAGCAGATTTAAAGCTGAATTTTGTCGTTAGCCACATGTTGCCTGTACCTTTTTGGCACTTATCCAATGCAACTTTAAGTTGCATTGGATAAGGCTTAAAAGGGAACTACGAGTGATAGCTTGCCCCCCAGAAAATACCCACCCTTCCAAGCCCACACTGATTCCTTTACAAAGAAGCCTGCTAGGAAATCAGTTTAGAAACACATGCCATTTAACTTTTGACTGTTGCTGTTTCATGGGTGTTTGTTATTTTGAACTGCCAGAACTGAGACTGAATCCTGTAAACTACCAACACCTTGTGTGATATCTCCATGACCGTTGAGCACAGTGCCTCCAGCTCCTGGTCACCTCTGACCTGCTGGAAGAATGTTACCTTCTGCCTTGGCAAACCAAAGGGATTAATTGCCTCAGTGGCCAGCAGTCTCCCTACACACGATGACTGTTTTTGTCAATTGGCAATTGCAGTCTTTGCTTTTCTGGAGTTCATTTAGTCATTATAGTCATTCAAAAACACTTTGAAGATCAGTGTCAGGAGTATTTAGAATAAACAGTCACTTCAGGCTTTGTGACCTTTCGTGGGCAGAGTGACAGTTTTTATTTTGGACTCTTGTATGGGTGGTGGTGGTGGTTGTATGCTCTGCACCTCTAGCCCTCAGCTCCATTTCCTAGCCCAGGACTCTGACGTGCTTCTCCCTACAGAATAACATTATATATAGAAATAGCTTTCTGTAAGAGTTGCTTAACTTTCCCCAAAGCTTGGGCAATCCAGATGGAGAGATGTTTATCAGACGTAGGGCTGGGCCTTGGTTGGCCTCTTGGCAGACTACCTACTTGCAGACAGCAAGTAAAAAATAAATAAAGAAATCTTTTAGAGACCTGGGTCACGTCAGGTCAGAGAATGCACTGTTTCCAAGCCTGGCAGCAACAGCAACAGTAACTATGGGTTGTTCTAAGCTTTTCTGGCAACAACCCTTGGTGACAGAGACTCCTTATAATATAATAATTAATGTTTAAGCAGTGTCCTTAATCACAGCTGGATTTGTTGTTTTGGAAGGATTTTTTTTACAGTCAATAGGTTGTAAGGATGTGTGAATGGCAGGAGCAGAACACTGTATACAGTGGCTGGGTGGTATCAGCTCTTTTTGGGCAAATGTTCCCCTGGCTTTAGTTTGCAGAGCCTCTGTCTATCACTTTATAGGCTGTGAGAGTTCTTCCAAAACTGGCAGTTCTCCTGCCAAAAAGGGGTATCTTGGAAGGGTAAAAGCAAGGCAGTGAACAGACCTGTGTTCTGCTGCTCACAGAACAAGCAGAATCCTCTGATCCCACACAAGTCACCTCCATTCTCACAGACTGTGCTGTAAACCTGGCGTGAAACCTCAGACCCAAAGCCTGACAATTAATACTTCCAATCCTAACATTAAAAAAAAACCTTAACCATGATAATACCAGCTAGACTAACCAAATTCCTTGGTCAACAGCAGAGTGCTGATGCCACTCCAGAGTCCCCCAACCCAGTGCAGGGCTGGCTGGGAGCTCATCCCCTGATCTGCCGCATTGCTGAGGTTTGGTGTGCGCTCCTGCTGAACGGGAGTGACATTAAACTGCCTGAGCTCAATCAATACCACCTGTCACACGACACCACCGTGACATTTCTGCTATGAGCACTACCTCCTAATAGGAGATGGAAGTGGGAAGGAGCAGCAGTGAGTGAATAATGGATTAGATACGCCTGATTTGTAACATTTCCCAAGAAAGGGCGTGTCTCCTAGCGACGGAACAAAGCGGGTAGGAAAAACGGGGAACCAGAAGTTCCCTCTCACCCAAAAAGCAAAATGTGAGAGTAAGCAGTGTGGAGTTGGGGTTTGCTGCTGGGATCAGCAAAACTATGCATCAGTGTAAAGAAATAAATTTAAAAAAATTTAAAGAAAACTGGGGGGTTTGCTTAGGGATGGTGAGCTGGAGATCAGAAGCAGTGGAGCCCTGGGGGTGATGCCACTAACATGTGGCTGCTGATAGAGAACAGCATGCCTGGCAGCAGAGGAGGTGATTGTGCAAACTAGATGTGGGACTGGCTTAGGTGTCCTGTGAGAAGCTGTAGGAAGGAATGGTGGATGAGAAGGCTGCAGAGGGGTTGGGAGGCTGGATATAGATCTGCCTTGCACAGCGATGGCCCCACATGGTGGAAGCTGAGTGATGTGTGGTTCTTGTAGCATTGGAGGAAAATGTAGGTTCTTTGGGGCTGAATTCTAGGTTTCTTTGGAGTTGATGATCTTAGAGGTCTTTTCCAACCTTAATGATTGTGTGAAAAGTTTGGCACTGAATGAGAACAAAAATCTTCCGGTAAGGAATGGAAAGTAAGGCCAATGTTGCATCTGCTTTGGTGACATCCAAATATTAATCTGAATAAACCCAGAAACTGAGAAAAAAAAGTGACCACACTTTTCCACCACAGCAGGCCATGGGGAGCTGCGATTTCCTTTGTATCCTTCATCTCCAGTTTCATTGAACTGTGTGTGGCAGAGATGCCCTCTGCCATTTTCCCCTTAGGCAGTGGTTGTATTTGCTAATGTAACAATAGAATTCTCCAGAAGGATCTGATAGTGTTTCCTGTTTCAACAGTAAAAAGCTGGGACTTCTGCCCTTAGCACGTAAAGTGACCGGATCTTCATCATCTGAGCTTTCTCCCCTCAAGAAGAGAGCAGTCACTTATCGGATTTGGTGTGGACGGAAGGAAGGGTAAGAAAGGACATGAAATGACACAAAATATTTTATATTAAGAGATCTGGCAGATGGTTCTGTGTGACTCCAAACAGGATGAGCTAAATTTTCCAAGGTCAGCTCTCCTCTAATCTCAGCTTTAGGTCTAGTCACTAAGAAGTCAATTCTGTAACCTTTACAGCAACATCCTGCCAATGATGCAGAGACTTGGCTATTGTTGGCTTCAACAGCAACTCTTCTGCATCTTCAAAGGACAGGAGGCTGAATAATGTGCGTACTGCCTGGTGAGAAACTTGTGAGCAGGAAATCATGTTTGATAAATCAATAAAAATAGAGCAACCCAAGCAAGGGGGCCGCTGTTCACCCAGGTAGCTGCAACCTTGTTGTTAAGAAAACAGGGGAACAGGGGAGAAAGAAGTGAGAATTCTGACTCTCATTCCATACCCATTTTCCTTGCCTCTCTTGGCATTTGATTCTTAGGAGATTTACTTAAGTAAGGCATGGACAAAACCAACCAACCAACCAAGTCTTTGTAGGGCCAAATAGATATAGACTCTCAAGTTTCTCCATATTTATTTTCTTAGGATTCAGAAATGAATCCCATTAATTTGTGTCCACCCCTAGAGCAGACATGTATCATTGCTTCAATAGAAGTTATTTTACCTAAACCACAAAACATCTGTGGAGGCAGAGAAATTTGAATGGTCTTGAAGAAAAGAGCCCCATTTAATGTATCACACTGGTGACTTCACTAGTTTCTTGCATCAGAAATTAGAGAAGAACCTGCAGTGCAGCTGTGAGGGGAAAGAAAAAAAACCCAACAGCAT
Organism: Florisuga fusca; assembly: GCA_038090715.1. NCBI lineage: Eukaryota > Metazoa > Chordata > Aves > Apodiformes > Trochilidae > Florisuga > Florisuga fusca. The sequence goes on from JAAWXA010000051.1 coordinate 1,271,688, forward strand.
AAAAAGAGTAATCAGGTGCTGGCTTAGTTTCTTAGCACCCATATTGCCAGTGTTGGGTTATCTGATTGCAGATCTAGTGTACTGTAGCATGATGAATATGTAGCAGTGAGTGTATGGGAAAGATACTGGAAAGATTGCACCCTGATGTTTTTAATCAGTAATTAGAAACTAAAAATAGTATTTTAGGGAAAGATAATAAATCTGTAGCCTCTAATCCTCCTGTGCCAATCTGTAAGCTGATACCATTATTACATGAAAGGCAGTAAGAAGGTAAGTGAGTAAGCAGAAGTAGGTTGCTATTACAGTCACATGTTAAATTCCACATAGCCCAAGCTGTCTGAATGATGTTTGGCTCTATCTGTTTTCCACAATGTCTGTAGTCATAAAGCAGGTTAATTTGCAAGCAGAGAGCACATAGTTTTGTTGTTTATTTCCCGTCATCTAAGTGCCCTTTACTTTCTGAAGGGCTCTGAAGAGAAATGAGATGGGTTTCTGGATCTCCTCTGCAGTCCTATGTGGCAAGTAGTAGTGTGAATGTGAGAAAATGGCAGCAAGAACAGAAACAGAGGGGAAAATTTGTTCCCAGGATGGCAGTTCTAACACTCCAACAGGCTGAATGGACAGCTGAAAAACTGTTCAGACACACACACATCTTCCCTTGATAGAATTATAGAATCACAGAATTTTCAGGGTTGGTAGAAACCTTTAAGGTCATATAGTTCCAACCCTCCTGCCAGGGATAGGGCCACTTCCCTGTAATAATCACAGAGAAAACATCCCTGCTTAAATAAGTCCTTTCATCTAAACATTTAAATAGTTTGCAAAGGCTAAGATGTAGTTATTGTTGCTCAGGAACCATTGCAACTGATTCTGCTTATTCTGAGGTGATTTAGTCAAATCAGGTCCTTGACCTTACCCCATCCAGCTGGGAAACTTCAAGGCACATTGGAGAGTGAACAGTACCAAAATAGATTTGATTTCATTGACCAGCCCTCCTCTCATTCACAACTATCTTAATGTCCCTGTGACAACTGCTGCAATTCTTTAAATGGAAAAGTAACACAAAGTATTTAAAATAGTGCAAACTCTGTCAATGTCTAGAAAAAGGTGTTGCTGCCAAGTGACCTGCTGGGAGGCTCTGGCCTGTTTTTTGCAAGAAATGTAATACAAAAGTGAGATCTGTTGTAAATGGATGATGGTAGGGGAAGGATTTGAAAGAAAAACGTTTATTTACCGAGTCTTTCTGAATTAGAAAAGCTTTATTCCAGCAGTTTATATAACTCAGTATTTTGCAGAAATGGGTGAAAGCAAGTGCCAGATAAAATTACTGCAAGTTGCCAGGAAACGTGCTGTCATGGTTTAGCAGAGAGATGATTACAAAAGGAGAAAAAAGACATCAAACACTGAATCCTGGAAACAGACAGCCAGAAATTTGAAATGGCTGTTTCAGCTGGGCTTTGATACTGAAAATGGTGTCGTACACTGGGGATACCCTCTCCCCCAGCTCTGTTTAGCGAGTCTCTGGGGCAAGTCACCCTTTCCAACTGTAATTACTGAGGGGAGAAGGAAGGAGAGGGTCACATCTCTGGAGTTGGCCTTCAAGCCCGGGGGGAGAGCGAGCTGCCCCCTCCCCACCTCTCGGGGCAGCTCTGCCCCAACTCCTCAAGCCTCTCACTTGGAGCCGCTCAAAGGTACCGGGGCCAAAACCCCTTCCTTGGGTGGCTGTCTCTCCAACAGCAGCCCCGACCCCTCTGGCTCCATCCCAGCCGGCGGGGCGGGCGCTGCTCCGGCCTCCCCCAGCCGCGGGGCCCGGAGCCGCCTCAGCGGGGGCGGCCCCAGCAGGTGGATGCCGCCGCTCCTCCCCCGTCCCGTCCCGGCTCCGCACCGCCTCTTGCCGCCTCCCCGCTCCCAGCTGACGGGGGCAGCCCCTTGTTTACTGGCCAGGCAGGCAGCCGCCAGCCCGGCCTTCGCTGGAAGGGGCCGCCGGAGCCGGGGCTGACACCGAGGGGCAGGGAGGGGCCGTCCGCCCCGTTTCCTGGGCCGGCAGCCCGGTGCTATAAAGGGGGCCCGCGCCTCTTCTCCGGGTCTCTTCCCGACGATGCGAATCAGAGGCCGCGGGGCGGGCGCGGGGGCCGGGCCCGG
>JAAWXA010000051.1:1273844-1345414 GCA_038090715.1 Florisuga fusca
CCGGGGCCTTGCGGAGCCGGGGGAACGGGGCCCGCAAGCCCTCCCGCCGGGAGCGGCTCGGGTCACCTTCGTCGCTGGGTTCGGTGTTTTCAGCCCCAAAGCGCGGTGGGGCAGAGCGAGCCGTGAGGAGAGGGTTCGGCGGCGACCGAGATTGGAGCTGGGACTGGGGGGGGGTTGGAGCTCCCCCCCGGTTCGCCTCAGGATTCTTTTCGCCGGCGCGTCCTGAGCCGCCGGGTTTGAGGGTGTAACCGGGGCATCCTCGCCATGTGCCGGGGAAGGGGCCGCTGGATCGGGGTTCGGGCTGGCCCAGGTGTGAGGAAGGCCTGTCTTACCCGGGACAGCGCCGGGTACCGCTCTCCTGGGCTGGCCTGAGAACCGGCTCTGGTGTCGGAAGGGTTTTAGAGTCATAGAGTAGGAAGGTTTTGTCTCTAAGCACAAAAAATACTTTTAGGTAAGTCTTAAATCTACACGGATCAGAGGGGGTGAGGCTGGAAGGTTGGGATCCGTGTTTAAAGAGGGTCCTGTGAGATACAAGGTAGGGATACAAAGATGTTGTATCCATGTGGATGTTAATCTACAGCTGACTCGAGTTCAAGCCATATGAGCTGCTTTGATGGGTTACTTGCTTAGGAAATACTTCTAGGTAGAGACTTTAATTTTCAGTGATCTTTCACTCTAGTAATAAACAACTGTAAACTATTTGAAGAGAGTTATCTGGATACATAAATTGCCTGTCCCATAGACAATCCCACACTCTACAAGCTTTCTCCTTGGAAAAGGAAAGAGCAAGAGAATCAGTTCAACTGCAGACAATGCAGTTAGGGGCATTTTTGAAATGTAGGCTATACTCAGGGAATAAAGCAGGGTGTACCTTTAAGACAGCCTTTTTTCTTTCTTTTATTTCCCCCCCCTCCCCCAGCAATCAGACAAATTCTGTATTTCAAAAATATCCCAGTTTCTTCCTCATACATGTTTTTACACTAGCAGCCTTAAAAAGAGACCAGTGGTACAGTTTTAGCTTGGGAGGGTAGGTTCCAGCTGGAAAGCCTGTACAGACCTGCCAGTTACTGATAGAGAAATGAAAAAGGAAGTTGACATATAGCACTAATAATAAACACATCTACAGATTCAGTCCAACAGTTCCTAATTCAAAAACGTTATTAGCACTACTGCAGTGAAGCTTATTTATTTATTTATTTAAATCCTGTTTGCTTTCTGGGTTGCAAGTGTGTTTATCATCTTAATTCCCTAATCTTTGCTGGGTTACTACATGCTGGGAAAATATGCTCTATAATTCATGGATGGAGAAACAGCAGCAGCAGTGCACAAGACCCAAGTCCAAGCAAAGTCTGGGGTGGAGTATTTTTTCTACCTTTCATGTAGCACAAATACTTTTCAAAAGTATTTTACAGACAACTTGGCTGATAAGGTCGCTAATTTGAAAGGTTTTTCAACTGCTTTGATGTTTGACTCCATTTTCTGAGGATGATTAGATCAGGCAGAGCTACAGGGTGGATGGAAAACAACACAGGGACTCCAGGGCCTGCATCAGTGTGGCTCAAAGGGTAAATGCATGTACAGTAGTTGCATAAGCAAACAAGTTGTTCCCTGAGCAACGGGACTAATGAAAGCTGCTTTCTGGGAGAGCTGTGTCCTGCATTCTCTCTAAACATGCACATGATAACGATGTGACAAGAGCCCCACCATCCCTGAGCCCAACCGGGTGTAATTTTTCTTGTGTTGCATTTCTCTTCCCTTTATTTCTTTTAGACAACGCCAGGTCAGAGGCTGGGGGAAAGCAGCTTATAGTACACGTGTAGGTGGCTCAGTATGCAAACTGGGTGGATGGTGTGAGTTCACACTTAAAGCATCCTTTGGATGGAAATGCTGAATTTTCCCTCCTTAACCTATCCACAGTTTTCATGAGTCTTCTAGGAATGAGAACTGTCTTCCTCTTTTACATGGTGAGTTCAGAAGTTACTGAGAGGAACAGAAGCAAGGGTTAAGGAAAGGAGACCTGACCTATGCATAAAATGAAGATATGTATGTGTTGTTTTGTGCAACTTCTTGAAATAAATCTTGCACATGACTCATGCACCTCAGTTCATTAGCTGTGGTATTTAGGGTGGTATTTACCTCACCTAGTTTTAGGCAGCTACCAACTGAGCAACTTTGGGCTCCTTTTGTGTAATTAGGAGGAAACTAGTTAATACAATTACTACAGTTTACTGTATGCTTTCTCCCCTTCCAAACTCTTCACCTAAATTTAGCTGCTGGACATGTCCCCTGTCTACAGGTGATGGTGGGAGTATAAATCTAGCTGAGGTCTCTCTACCTAAGTCAATAAGTGGGGCAGATTCCACTTTGTATTTCTGTAGTAACAGCCTTTTAAAATAATTTGCTTCTTCTTAAGTATTATTTCTGGCTCATGCAGACTTCATGGTGCTTGTAAATTCATCAAGAAACTGGTCCATTTTTCCCACCTCAACCCTGCGTTCATTTTTGTTGTTGAGAGACTCAGTGTAAAATGAAATTTTGCTCCCAAGAGTATGAAGAACAACTGCAGCAGGGCAGAGCTGTGTCAAACCCAGTCAAGGACTGCATCTATCAGCTCTTCAAGACTGCCCTCCTGCTACTTTAAAGAGAGGTGGTACACAAACTGTCACTCTGAATAGGCTGTAAACCCCATGAGCTTCGTGGAGGTCATTTTGGGGGTCACTGTCCTTGCAGAATATAAGTTAATGCTGATATAGGTGATGTGTAAAACCTGCTCCTGCTCTCTGTGAAGTCAGGAGGATCTTAAGGGCTGGCAGCATTGGCTGCTCCTGTTACCCTGGGTGATCTCCCATGGCCCTGGGATGCTGTCACTTCACTGCCTTGAGTCTGTGTATAGGAATGGCAGCAGTCTGAGTTGTATTTTGGAGTCTGTATCTGAATTTGTTTCATTGCTTCGAGCTAAATGGCTGAGGTGGAAAATTGAAGTTAAATAATTTTTTGCAATTAGATATTTTAATGTTTTTTATACTACAGCAGGCTGGAAGCTTCTTACAGTCTGTTCTAGTAACCTGTCATTTACCAGGATGTTTCCCTGTCTCAGCAGTTATCCTAAGAAACACCTGAAAGCCCCTTTTCCAGTTTCCTACCACTTCTAAAAGTCAGCTTTATATAGAACTACAAAGCTTTTGACTTGACCCAAATGAGTGTACTTTTTCTTAAGTAGTTTATTCAAGTTGGCAGCAGACACCATAAAAATGGAGAATTAACTGTTAGTTATCTTAAATGGTTTGTATCTTCCCGTGCAATACTACCTAATCCTGGGCTCTTCCTGAGCCAGAGCTCTGGAGCAGTGAGTCGTTAAGGTTTGGTATCCACACAGTTTACTATAAACAAGGCTTAAGTTCCAACTCTTCCCCTGGTTAGACTCTATCTTGACAATTTACCTCTGACATCAGATCTTGTTTCTTCATTCAGGACTTTAAGGTTGTTACCAAACTAGTTTGTTCAAGAGGCTTTGGCATCTTGGGATTTGTTTGTTTTTCAAAAGCATGCTTTGCAACTTTTTTTTTTTTTTGGGGGGGGGAGGCTGATGAAACATGTTTGTAATGATTTTAGGATTATTTTTTTAAGTTTCTTTGAATAACTGGGGACTGAGGAGTGTTTCTGGGGACACAGCACTGTGCTGCTGGACACAGAGCCTGTTTCTGCTGAAACTGAGGAGAGAATTTGCCAGTAGCTTGAACAGGATTAGCTTTGGGTCTGCTACTGGAGAATCAGTTTGAGATTTTTCTTCTCCTGAAGGCCAATTCATATGGGTTTTGAAACCAGGTTGTCTGTATTATAGTTGACTGCTCAACTTTGCTCTCCTTCTGGGATCAAACCTGCCTGGCCTTCATACTGAATTGTTGATTAATTCCCCTGTCCCTGCAGAAAAAAATACTATTGAGAGAAGCTGTGGAAAAACACTTAACTACTTTGCTTAAAACTGCTTCTTGTTGTCTTGGTAACAATAAATTTATGGGGTGACTTAAGCAGCTACTGCATGGAGAGAAGATCCAAGCTGCTGAACAGAATTCAAAAGCATGAAAAGATGGAGAAGCCTCCAACAAAAAAGCATATTTTGTTTCACATATTCTTAACTCCTTGTTATTCTTGATCCCTGAGGTGGTAGAAAAGAGAGCTCAGCTACCACAGGGGTATTTATCACTTAAAAACCAAACTGAGCTAGAACAAGAAAAAGAGTTAAGTGTGCTTTTCTCTAAATGTGGAAAAAAAAATCCATATAAACCCTTTATAGTTTTACAATTAAATTAGCCTTTTGTTCAATTGTTTATTTTGGACACAAACCTCTAATTTGTTTTAAATTCCTCCTCAGTTTCTATACCAGGCTAACATCAGCATTTGACATCATTTGCTGTTGAAAGGGCTCGTGCAGAACCCCCCAGGATGGGAACCCTTAAGCCCAGCAGAGGAGGTGCCAGTTTATGACTTTGCTGTTGCTCAGCTTCCAAAGCAGCAGAGTTTGAATGACTGCTCACATCCTGGTTTGCCAGGATGTGTGGAATTGCCTGCCTGCTCTGTGCTGGCACTGAGGACAAATAATTCCTTTTCACAGAATTGTTCTGCTTGGAAAAGACCTTTAGGACCATCAAGTCCAACCATTTTGTGTGAGAGCTGGTGAAAAAATACAAAAATGTTTCTAAAATGCCAAATGACTAACAGATTGTGGATGTGTACCTCCAGCTCTGGTAGATTTATGTGATTATTTAATGCTTCAAAATGCTTTGTTGTTTACTCCTGAGCTTCACCTGTCTCTTTTCAGCCCTGGGAGAGCTGTGTGGGTGCAGGTGTTGCCTGGGGGCCAGCTTGTGGCCAATTTCTAGTGACTTACCTAATTCTCATCAAAATGATGAAACACTCAAGTAATTATGCTTAGTGGATAGATGCATTTTGTGGCCTTGAGCCACAATAAAAGCCTAGAGCTTTTCCTTTTGGAAGTCTTAAGTCTGCAGAGCTGAGCTGTGTCTTTTGACCTTCCCTTTTCCTTGAGGTCAGCTGTAGATCTTCAGATGACTCCAAGCAGCACTTCATCCTGTGATACAGCAATTGCTCATGGGTACCACCTCAGTGTGCTGTGTTTGGCTACGTGATCAGCAAGCAGTAAAGAAGAATCATGGTGTTGGATTTTGAATTTATCCTTACAGTTTGAGCTCCACTGGTGACTTGCACATTGAATTTCAGGTTGGGATGTGCAGCAAGGCAGTTTTCTGGCTTACTTCCAGCCTGGCTGCAGTTTTTCATAGGGCAGAAAGGTTGCTGCTAGTGGGTCACCAGATTTCCTTTCTCACTTTTTAAAAGCACCTCCTTGATCTTTGAGGCACTGTGTGCATTAGCTTTTTCTTCCAGAAAGCAATTTATGAAACGACTTGGATATAGTGCCAAAAAATCCCGTTGGGCAATAAGGTTGCTTCAAATTCTATCCTAGTGTTGCCAGATTTTCTTTTTCTTATTGCAGTGGAGCAGATCTTTGAATAATCATTAAGACGTTTGCATAGAATTTTATTTTTAACCCACACAGCAGTGGTCTGTGTAAAACCACGAGGAGTCAGACAGTTGTGCCCATTAAACATCTGTCTCTGCATCAGTTTTGCAAGGCCTGATTCTTGCTGGATGACTTTTATTAAAAAAAAAAAAATCAGAAGACAGTAAGACAGTTGTTTTGCACCCTTGAATGCCCAAAGCTGGCTGTACCTTTTTATGAAGTTTGGTTTAAGAGGGTTTTCACCAGGACTTGTGCTCCACAAGCTTTACATTTCTTTCTTCATTCTTAACTGTTCTTTGAGATAAAAAGAAGAAAATTTCCATATCCAAGCTTTTTGCTTTCCTTTTGTCTGGATGCACTGTATTCTGTTTAACTCCTCATTTATTCTCTGTGTAATTGTTCACTTTGACAGTTCTTTGGGTTACTGCTTCTAACATATAAACTGGCCAGATAGTCATGGCAGGGAGATCTTCAACCTTGAGAAAAGAATCACAAAAAAATCCCATACACCTAATCCAAAAAGAATGCTTAGGGCAAAAATTACTACTTTAGTAAATTACTCCTGTCAGCAAAGCCTGGGCAGGAACATAGGCTCTTGCATGGGTGTATTTCCAGCTTTTTCTCATCTGAAGCACTACTATTTCCTAGCCATTATTCTTTCCCTATCTTCCCCTCCCTGCAACCATTCTAAATGACTCCCTCTAATCCAGGGGCATTAATTGCACAATCTCAGATGGGGTAGGTGTGTCGCTGGCAACTATCTAAAGAAAACAGACTCTGCTGCATGGACCTCTCTTGCTTTTGTAAACTCCAAATGACGTCTGCGGACTGGTGGTACAACTGCAGTCGTGGTAGAGCCAATACCCAGCAGCTCCAGGTGGCAGGAAAAATTATGAAATATTTTTTCTGTCTTATTTGGTAACTGTATAGCAGGGAATGCATTCAGCAGCACGTTTGATTGAAAAAGATCTTTCTGTGTCATCTTAGGTTGCAGCCACACAAAACTGAGGATTTACAAAACTAAAGCGATTCCCTTTTCTTAAATAAATAAGATGGTTTGTTGTTGTTTTTTTGATTATTTTTTTTTCCCTTTCAGTTTGCAAAAGCATGGACATTCGCAACAACTTGACCCGGCTGAACATGCTGGAGAACTGCACTGTGATTGAGGGCCACTTGCAAATATTGCTGATGTTTAAAACCAAGCCTGAAGATTTCCGGGAGCTCAGCTTTCCTAAGCTGACCATGATCACAGACTACCTGCTGCTTTTTCGTGTCTATGGCCTGGAGAGTTTAAAGGGCCTTTTCCCCAACCTCACTGTGATTCGAGGAACTCACCTCTTTTTTAACTATGCCCTGGTTATTTTTGAGATGGTTCACCTGAAGGAGATTGGGCTCTACAACCTGATGAACATTACCCGGGGTGCTGTCCGGATTGAGAAGAACAATGAGTTATGTTACTTGTCAACCATTGACTGGTCAAGGATTTTGGATTCTGTAGAAGACAATTACATCGTGGCCAACAAAGATGACAAAGAAGAGTGTGGAGATGTGTGTCCAGGAACAGTGAAAGGGAAGAGCAATTGTCCTCCTACTGTGATAAATGGCATCTTCATTGAGCGCTGCTGGACCCACGATCGCTGTCAGAGAGGTGAGTGTGCAGGGTCACCTCTGCCAACTGGGCTTTCCCTGCCAGTTTTTAACCTCTCAGGTCTATTGGAGGGCTAACAGAAGCCTCTTCATGGCTAGCTTTCAGCATAGGTTCTAAAAGCCAGGCTCCAAATTCACCTCGGGTGAAGAGAGAACCTTTGGGATGGGGCTCTTGTAGTTCTTTCACCTCTATGGATAATGTATCCAAAAAAGTTGTGGTTTGTTTCTCTGGAAAGTCAGGGACAGCCTAGAGCTCCTGAGTGTAACAGACTGAGTGTAACTCCTGGTTTGTAGGGTTGCCAGCATCAGGATCTCAGTTGAGGCTTGGGTAAGAGGTTAAAAATCCATATTGACTGAAAAGCTGAAGCAGGCAGAAGCAGAAAAGGGGAAAAGGAAATACAGGGGAAAAAAATACAGGGAAAAGCAGGAAAATACAGGGAAGAGGAATATAGAATAAGCTCAATTCCAGTTGGGTACAGTTATATTTTTTCCCTGAAACCTTCCTGCCATAAGAAAGTGTCATATATGTGGATGAGTGAGCAGTGTTTGCACAGAGTAAGAAGCTGGAAGCCAAGTCAGACCTGAATGGAAAAAGAGAAGGAGGAGAAAGGAACCTGGAAGGGGGGTTGTCCATGGCAAAGTCCTGAGGAGAGTGAAATAACTGAGCTTTGGGGGTTTCTTTCAGGGGAGAAGGGCTGCTCAGAAAATCAGCTTCTGTTGCAAACCCTGAGCTCCAGTTCTTAAACTGTATTGGGGTTGCTCAGAATTTCATGCAGATTTGTGTTTTCCAAACTTGGAGCCAACCTTAAGTTCAGTTTTGATTATATATTTACTTTGATTTTTGCTAAATTTGACTGACTGTAAAGTGAATTGAGGTAAAAGTGACACATTTAGGGCTGTCTGTCTTTCTGGAGGTAGTGCATCCAAATGAAGCAGTGTGTCCTAAGATGAAATTAGGAAACTTGTGGGCTGGAGAGAATTTCTTGCCAAGCTTTAAAGGGCAACTCTGAGTGCTAACTGCCAAATTTGAGAAGGAATTCCTGCCAGTGGGCATAAAATAAAGAAATTAATGTGGTTTCCCCTCTGCTACTACTCACCCCAAAATTGTCTAGCTTCCTTTTAAAGAAAATGGTTATTTTTGTTGCCAGAATAATGGGGTATGAGCAAGAGGATGCAAGTGTGTATGTGTGCTCCTTTTTAAAAAGAAAAATAAGGTTAGAAAGCATTTTAGTTTATGAGCTCTTTTGGTCTGCAGTTACTACCAGTGCTGAGACCTGGTTTCTTATGCATTCATGTTTTATGTTTTCTGCTGTTTTATAAGGTTAAAGAACTAGCTGAATTGTTTTCTGTGGCTAGACCATTCATTATGTCCCTTGTTCTTGTGAAGTTTCTGGGGCAGTGCTGCAGCAGACTGGAATGTATGGTTTCTCTCCTTTATGTGACTCCATATTTCCAGGAAACCTGTAGGAATATTTTACCATTGGGGCAGAAATCTCTGCTCCCTCGTGCAAATTCAGCTCAAAATGTGTTGGGAAGTACCTGAGCAGCAGCACACACCCCCTTAACCAGGTGACCCCAGGAAGCCAGGTTAGGAAATCCATTTGACTGGGGCTGGAAATTGAAATTAGAATTTGAAAAGGGTTTCAAATGTAAACCAGACCCAGCTGCTGCCACCTGCTTTGCTGTGCTCCTTGGAGAAGATGCAGAGAAGCAACACTCCCACCAAGTAGGTGTTTTCAAACCCTCTTCACGAGCCACACTTCCCTTGGCTTGGAATCCTCAGATTTGTACTTTTATTTCTTGGGGGCTGGTGTACTCAACAAGCTGATTCTGTGGTATCTTGTGCCTTGTGACACCTGCCTGGATGCTTCTGCTGTTGTTTTAACAGCTCAAATAGTCTTTTAGGCTTTTTGGAGGAGCACTTTCAGCACAGATGCACAGCAGTAACCAGGGTGGAGATGAAGGGACATTTATTTTAGTGACCCTGATGGTGGAATTGCTGCGTTCTCTGTTCTCCTGCCAGCTGCAGTGTATCCTTTGCACCTGTAATTGTTTTGTCAAAATTATGAAGAGTTTGTGTGAATTGCACTTTGCCTTTCCTTAGCCTGAAGAGCCTCATAACAACTCCCAGTGCTGAGGGTATTAGTGTCATGAAATCTTTCCCTCTGCATTTTTGTAGCTTATCTGGGAATCTTCAGCAGTTAATGCTGTGCTGGAGTCTCCTCTCTCTCTATTGAAGAGTATTCTGCTCTTTTTTTTTTTTTTTTTTTCAGGCAGCTCAGTGTAACTTTCTTTGTGGAAGTTTGGCTTTCTGTGTTGTTTTAAGGCAGGTTATTTGTATCCCTGCTTTGTTTTATAAAACTTGGTGTAGCATCTCCTGTTTGCTTTGATTTGTTTTGCATCTCAGGATGGGAAGTTGTGGTTTTCTGAACTGATAAGTGCTGCTGCCCTGGGACCACAGGTCAGGAGATTTTGTTTGCTGTTTTGTCTACCAGAGAAAAAAAAATAATCTTTAAAGAACATGTAGATATTGATTGTTCTGATGTTCCAGAGTGTGTGTCAATTGACAGAGACAAGTCCCAAGCTGGCAAAGTTTTCCAGCCTGCTAAGCTTTGAGTCTTGATGGAGAAAATTAGGAGACAAGCAAGAAGTTTGAGAGATCTCATGGAGGAAGGCTGAAAAATGTCACAGAAAGGTCCCATGTGGGTGGGAAGGGAGATGGCAACAGCTTGGAGTGGGGTCCAGGGTGCCCCCCATCTATTCCCCACCAGTCCTTGGTCTTCCCCTTCTTGCTTTCTGTGGTTGCACCCATCCTGTGATCCCTGCCACATCTCATGTTGATCATGCATCTTTGGAATTTCTTCATTTTAATCAGCACAGTTAACCCCAAAACTTAAAACTTCCAATTAGAACGTGTAATTATCTCTGAGGCACACATCCAAGTCTCTGAATCATCCTTGCAGCTACAACTCCAGCCCAGAAATTTTTTCAGTTGGTGATAACATGCTGGAGACAACAAAGTACAGGATCTTCTTCCAGATGTTAGAGCAAAGGTTTGGGGATGAAACTGGCTGGGAGGAACTGAAATGATTTGTGGGCAGCTGCAAGCTTTGAAAAAAAGGTTGCAATGTTGAGGTGTCTGTGTCTGAGTGCAAAGATGTGGAGATACCATGGCTTCAGATGGGTTGGGATGTGTTTCCTGAAAGTTTGCTTTTCCTTCTCCTCAGTGGCTGGTGTTGGTGGGAAGAGCCAGTTGGTTCAGTTAAGGGCAACTCATGTTATACTTTGGGTAGGAAGGGAGGGAAATATGTATGTAGTCTGTTTGGTTTATGCTGTTTATGGCAACCAAGAGCTGTTCCTGCTCTGGAGGTTTTGTAGCTTTTTGTACCCACAGATTTATAAGTTGCTTTTTTTTACATAGATACTTTATTGCCTTTAAAAACAGAGTTCTGAGTTGGGTGCAGCATGTTCATGCAGAGAGTGTCTTTGCTGAAGAATGCAGACAACAAAAATGCTGGAAATGCAACGTCCTAGACCTCAGTCTAGATCTGCCAAACATGATTTTCATACTTTAATAAAACTGCTATATGTCTGTCATTCCACTGGCGGAAGGAACAATTCCCTCTGAAATAGGATTTCCTGCCAATTCTCCTTGCAGCCAGCCCTCTCTGTCCATACATAATTTACAGCAGCCTGATGTTTTTGACAGCCTCTAAAGGGAGGGTTCAACCTTTTAATAGCATATTGGGTCATCTGGAGTTGGAGTAAGGGAAGGAAAAGTGGAATGGTGAAATAAAATGATCAGGAGAATGATCTGCAATATCAGAGAGGCCCTTGGTGAGCACTGAGGGGGTCTTATGCCTGGAGTATAGTGTGGGTATGTGAAATATGGGCTTTCTTCTGTAGAAAAGATGATGAAATTCAAATTCTTCTGCTCATCCTGAATGAAAAGTCTTAATTCTCCTGTGACTTACCCAGGGAAAACCCTGGGCCAGGTAGGCAAGAGATGAGGAACTAAAGAGAAGCTTTAGTAGCTTGCTTTGTTTCCTGCTACAAGCAACACAACAAAGCACTGAGAGAAATATTTCTCAGCCTGAAGTGTTTTTCAGCTGCTGTGCAGCAGCACTCAGAGCTTTTTGAGAGACCCATGTCAGAAGGAACTGCAACTGATGAACATCTTCAAGGCAGGTTTGAATAACAAAGCTCAGAGGTGTGTGTGGGAAACATTTGGTGATGTTTACTTAGGTAGAAATATTACTTAGCAACAGCTTCCTGTAATTTTTATGTGCTGGGAATTTCTGTAACCACAAGCTTCATTTTATTACCTCTGTATGGGAAAGGGGTCTCAAAGCACCCAACAGACTTAGCCAACTTCAAGGGCAAGATATTTTTAAAGCTTCAAACACAAAAGAAATTTTTCCAGTTGCGAGCAGATGAAGTGGAAGTGCTCATTTTATTTGGAGATCTGATAAGAAGTGCCTTTTTTTTTTTTTTTTTTTTTTTTTCCTTCCCCTTAGCTCTGACAAATGCCAGATGGAAGTTGACACCCGATAATCTCACTAGGGAGTCTGTCCTGAACCTTGCCAAGCACCAGCTTTATTGAGTGCATGTAGTGCTTGTGGTTGGGGCTATTGTGATGCTTCCAAACAGGCCAGACATCCTAAACTAATTCACTTGAGCTTATTAAGAGCAGTTAAGAGATTTATGGTGCTTGGTGGGGCGAGACAGCCCAGAATTGAAGGAAAAGGGGTGGAATAGTTACTGAAGAGTGTGCTACTCCCTTCAAAACCAACAGACAAAACTTAGGGTGGTAAAGGATCATCTAGATCAGGTTCTCTTTTTAACAGTGAACCAAGGCTGGGGTTTCAGTACCATGATTTCAGGTTGCTAAGAAATCCCCAGGTGTGCGACTCCCATGGTCTCACCACATTTGTGTTTCTTGGGCTCCTTTGCTGCTCAACCTTTACTTAAAGGTAATTTACTTCAAGGTCAGCCCATTGCTGATCAACACTTCAGATAGAACTCACTGTCTGAGCCATTCCATCTTCAGAGCTTGTGAACAAGGACTATTTTTCTAGCTTGTCCAACCTTTAATAAGCAGTAAACAGAGTTTTTCCTAAAGTTATCTTAATTTCAAGGCAAATGTGTTTGATTAATTAAAAAGGAGAACAGTGTGGTTTGCTGCTGGTATTTTGCTGCTAATGCAGTGAAATTTGGAGAAGTTTTCATCTTTCATCTGACTTGCTATTTTAATGCTTTTTAATTCTTTAATTCCTCATCCCCCTCTCCAAAACACTTGTGGACTTCAGTGTAGTTGAGGCTGGGAGGAGTTTTAACACTTCACAGTCAGAGGTTCAGCACTAAGTTACTGGGAGATGTTTTCAGCTCTTTGCTCAGTCCTCAGTGGTGACATCAACTGCTTTTCCCACTTCAAGAGCATTTCAGTGTTACCTTGTCCACTTCAGCAAGGGAACCCTCACTACCCTTTGTTAAGCAAGAAGAGTGACAATATTTGGCAGGTGAATTTGTTGGGAAATTTTGTTGGCTGGGCATGGGTGTAGGAGCAGGAAGTCACAGTATGTAAAAAAAAAAAAAACAAAACACAAAAACAAACCCCTAAACAACAGGGTTAACCTGAGTTAGTAATGCATGATTGAGAGTGCTGCAAATGGCTCACCTGGCACAATGTGTTTTATTCAGAGCAAATCCTGCTGAGTGGTGGAGGTGCTTTGTGCCATAAGTGAAGATCAAGAATTTGGTTGGTTTCCATAACCTGTATGTTTTCCTCCCTCCACCCCCCTCGATGAAGGCAAAGCAATGATTCTGGACTTTGAATCTTTAAAATTTTCTGAATTGTAAAAGTATTTTAAATCAAAGGCAGTTCTGATGCCTCCCCACTGTTAGGCAAATAGGTGTGTATGATGATATACCGTAATTTCATTTTATGATGAAGGAACTGGAAATGTTTGTTGTAGAGGGCTTTGAAGGGATTGTGAACTGTTGAGTCCATACAAAGAAGTGCATTCAGTGTGTGTAAGAAGCCCCAAAATATGTCACTTGGCAAAGCTCTCTGAAACATCTTTGTCAGGACTCGGATGTGACAAGGATTAAAAAAATAACAGCACCCCAAAAGAGCAGAAAAAAGGTCAAAAACCCAGGTGTGCCCAGCAAGAGGATTGTTTCTAACTGAAAGGTGGAGGATTTCAGGACCTTTTGATTAATTACAGAGTTGGTGAATAACCAACTGTGTCTTAGAGGAAGCAGGACTGTTACAAACCCTCCTCAGTTTGTAACAATAGCTGGTTAAAAGTTCAATGATCATGCTTCCCAATTATATCCTATAATTGTCTGCAAGTTCCTATTGGAGGGATGTGAATGAACTTGCTGGGATGTTTATGCTTCTTAATTAGGGCTGTTGGTTAGCTGGGGAAAAATAGAAACATAAAAAATTGGGTAGCTGGAAGTCGTGGGGTCCTGGCTGGGATTGTCTGGCATGGGGCTGAATCCAGAGGATTTCCTTTGCTGCTTTGATCCCAAATTTGGGGCTGGCATTGCAGAGGTGCACAAACCAGCATTCAGTCACTGGAATACTGTGAACTACAATGAGTTGTGTTGGTCATTTTTATCTAAATTGTGTTTTTATGAGGGTATGGGGAAGGCTGGCATTGTTTTGAGTCATCAGTGTTGTGACATTTAAAATGAGAATTAATTCTGTGTGGTGCTTGAATGTTGGTTAAGGGGGCAAGCATGGCTTGGAGGTATACACAGTTTCCAGCTGAATTTTGATATTTTCTCTGATTTATTTCTATTAACAGCACAGGGCAATGGGAAGCTTTAAGGGATGGGGTGGGAGGGGTTGGGCTCTGTAGGGTTTCTTGGAGAGGCAGGAGCAGTGAGGAGAGAATTCAGTGTGAGATGTAACCTTCTGGTGTGGCAGAATACAAGGAGGTTTCTACATCACAAAATGGGGTTGCTGGCTGGTTTTACCCCCCTGTTCCTGTGAAAAGGGCCAAATCCCATCCTGTGTGTTGGGAGAGCAAGATTGTTTGGTGGCTGTGGGAGAGCTGCTGGACTTGGCAGCTTTGCTTTGGATAACATGAGTGAGAAGCTGTTTGCTTCTGAGCTGTTTGTTCTGAAATATCTGAATGTAGGAACTGAGATTTTCACTAGGCAACCTGCAGGGTTTGTTTGTGGGGAAATGAAGTTGCAGGTATGGCACAGGACAGAGCATCTGTAAATGTCCCATGCAGAAACTTCAGGCATCACACTGCAACTCTGCTATATTGGCAACTTTCTGTGGCTGAGAAAGCACATAAAATGCCTGTAATCAAAGGTGGATCTTGGTTTCAGACTTGGGAGATTTGGGTTAGACATTAAGAAGAAATTCTTTAATTTGAGGGTGATGAGACACTGGCCCAGGTTGCCCCAAGAAGGTGTGGCTGCCCCATCCCTGGCAGTGTTGAAGGTTGGGATGGGGCTTGGAGCAACCTGGGCTGGTGGGAGGTGACCCTGGGGGTTGAACTGGTTGATCATTAAGATCCCTTCACACCCAAACCATTCTTGGATTCTATACACTGTTAAAGACATGATTAGAAAATTGCAGGAATTATGCAAGAAGCTCTAGCAGTGTATTGAGTTTCCTAGGAGCAAGGCACGTGCAAGTCAGCAGGCAGCAGGGGATAATGAAGCATTTTTCTGGTACCATTTGAAACTTCATTAGGCATCCATGTTGCATGACAACACTGCAAGGATTTTAATACTTCACCAGCAATATTCATGAAAATTTGAGTATCAGACCAATGTTTTTCTGGTCTTCCCTGCAAAAATAGGGCAATTAAATTCTATGGGTGATAAAAAAGTAACAGCAATGATTTAATAAAACAAATAGGACTTGTTTTTTCTGGGTTGCAGTCTTTTCTGAATGTCATCTTTCTGAAGTAAGGCTGCTCATAATCAGTGTGTTTACACAGCTTCAGTGGGGGATGAAGGAGTCCAAGAGTTCCCTGGTAAGTACCCCTCAAAAGCTCCCAAAAGCCAGAGAGGAAATGGAGCTCCTCAGTGTGATATCTGACTGTCTGCAAGTCTCACCCAGTGGAGCCTTAACTCAGCTTAAAGGAATAAGGCTTTTGTTTTAAAATGGTATTTGAAGTGAAGCCTTTAAAAGCTCCATAAACTGTTCCTCTGTTCCTTCAATCCTGTGGATTTTAGGCTTGGGGAATCTGCACGCTGTGTTTCTGGCCAAAGAGAGAGCAGAATGTGCAGTAGAATCTTACCTGGAGACTTCATGAAAAGGCATTTCTATGGAAACTGGTGCTTTATCCAAAACAACTTCTGACCTCATGGGCAGGTTTTGACAAATGAGCAAAAGCAACGTGGTGTGTAGATCACCTTCTCCTCAGGCTTCTCTTCCTCACTGCCATAACCTTATCTCTCGGGCTGCCTAAATAATTGGTGGAGTGTTTGGCTGCTCTTCCAGTGCTAAAACATGAAGTTTATAGTCCACAAAACTGGTCTGCAGGTCTGCAGGGACTAAATGTCTGCATCAAACTTCAGGTTTTGTCCTGGGGAATACACAGCGTTCACTTGGAGCCCGGACAGGGTGGGAATTTAGTGGGTGTGATAAGAAAAACCTCCTGGTGTTTTGCATGGCTCTGCTGGTGAAAGGAGGAGCTGCTGCATGACAGTTCTTGTTGATCAGCACCAGGGAAGAGCATGTTGTTTTTCCACATGCTCTAATCTGTGATAACAAAAAGAACTCCAGATTGTGTTTTTTTCAAACACTCTTTAGGTCTCTCGGTGCTCAGATTTGCGAGCACCATCCATCCACCCAAAGCCTGATTTGAAGTGGCACAATTTCAAAGACAATCTTTGCTTGGAGACTGAAGGAGAGGCCGAGCAGGACTCAGCAAGATGTCAATTGAGTATTTTGCAGAAGATCCTGGGGCTGGTTGGGGACTTCCCCAGCACCCGTCTCTTCTTGGCGCCACCGTTGACCTCTCGGGTGGTTCTGTGCCCCTCTCTGTGCCTTGGTGGAGCTGATCAGAGTGAGCAGGAAGTGCCTGGAGGCAGGATTTAAGATGGGTTTAGACAAACAAGTGTCAGCAATGTCTTAGGTAATGTATTTGATCTGGCCTTGGACAGGTGGATGGACTGGGTGGCATCTTGAAAACTTTTTCGGCTCCTTTCCAGTTGAAGATCATTTTCAATAACAGCAGCTCTGGACTGAGACTGGAAACCTCCCCAGTTTGCTTGAGAAGAGACTCATTGTCCCTGCAGAAACCAATATGTGGAGGAGAGCCCCATCTCTTTTTTCTTGCTAGATAACTCTACTTTGTGTGGTTGTTTTGCAGAGGACTCTCTCCATCATAAGATAATTTCCATAGCTTTTTTTTTTTTTTTTTCCTTCCCCCTGCAGTAATTACCCCATGCAGGGGTTGGGTGGTGTCAGGGCTCATGCTATGGTATCAGTTAGACCAGATCTGAAGAATCTTAATGGCTCTGAAATGGACAATGCTGATGGCAGATGATGATTAGACCCTATCTTGACTCCTGTGCTGATAAACACCCATGCAGCTGAAGCTCTTTAGCAGTCGTGGCACAGGGTTCAGGTTTGACAGCAGATCCTGTTTCTCTCAGTGGCTGGGAGTAGTTTAACGGGCAGATAATGAGACTTTTGCCACTCCTGTACTTCCTTTTTCTTGAATAAAGTGACTTCAGTGACTGTCAGTTGTATTTTAAGAGTTTACCACAGCAAGGACAGGAAACAAAGCATAATTTTCACAAAGCAGGCAATTAATTGTTGATCCAATATCTCCTCTGATCTTAATTCAGAAGGTTCAGTTCTCTCATTGTTGGCCTCTCCTTGCTGGCATGGCACAACTAGTTTGGCATGAAATTCCTCCAGATTACAACTTTCTCCTGCATAATTTACAAGGAGAAATAGATTAATAGCTGCTGAGGGTGGCTTGTGCAACAGAGTTAATGGTTTTTGTACTGGTCTGTAGCAATTTGTTTTTCCTCAGTCTTGCATTTGTGTGATTTTTGGTCATTTTTCTCATTTTATCTTTTGGCAGTTGAATTGGAGAAGCAGACTGGTGTGGCATGGCACACATCCTATAGATCCAAACTTCTAGGGATCAGTCTGAAATGAGAAACCATTAAGCAGATACTATCTGGATGAAGCTGAGTTAGTTTGTCTGGGGTCACATTAATATACATTGAATTATTTGAAAATGGGCCTTGCTGGTATGCTGAAGATGACAAGAGCAAGTAGTAAATAAAAATAACATTTCATAGAGAGGTCTCAACTGCTCAGCTCTGGGACTGCAAGCACAGTATCTATTTCAGTCCTGCTCAGTAAATTCTTATGCCTAGAAATAAACTGTGGAGAGCATACTTACAGCTTTGGGCAAAGAGGGAAGGGTGTATGAATCAGTGGGCATGAGCTGATGAGGCCAAAATGACAAGAATAGTTGAAAGAATATTAGATGGGTGCAGGTAGTCTGTGTATTTCTTCCCAGTAGATGAGACAGTTCATGCCCATCTCCTTTCCACCTCTCAAATATGATTTTGGGAAAAAAAAAAACAACCAAACCCCTGTTGTAGGTTCAGGGCAAACCATGACACCTATTAAATCACTGGAAGACACACTGTGCAGTATTTAGTTTTGGGTGTATATATGTGAGCAATAACTCTGGCAAAAGGAGGGTGTATGCCTTAGCCCTTTGGCAAGTCCTTTTTGTGTGTTGGCTACTGGTGTGGGCTCCAACTCCTCTATTTTGATCCCTGCCAGCCCGGGGTTGCCTTGGGGAGCAGGCAGCCAAGCAGCAGCACTTCTTCCAAGGGTGCTGCCTGCTTCCAGGGGCTGCTGAAGACCCAAAGTCTCCATCCTGCTGCTGCTGTCTCCAGGATTAAGCCTCTCTTGGCAGGGAGTGAAGCCCTTTCCCCTTGGAGAGGCTGCAGAGGGACAGAGCCTGGCATTGTGTGCCGGGTCCCACCGCAGCTGTCCCGTGGCTGGCGTGGATTTTTGGGCAGTGTGCTCCATGGCCAGGCACTAAAACACTTTATGGAGCCTGGTAACTTCATGGGGAAAAAAAAAAAGAAAACCAAACCTGGTTGGCAGAGCTGGTTAGTTCTGCTTCGTGGGAAAATTCAGCCCCCAGGTGTGTCTTGGCACAACTGGCCCTTAGGGGGTATTTCAGTTTTCTCCCTCCTCATCCTACCCAGGAGGTAAGGTGAGGAAGGGGGGGATCTGGAAAAAGGTTCTGTTGCATCTTTCCTTCTTGGCTTCTTTTCAGTATCTCTGTCCACAAACACCAATTTCTCTTCAGTATCTGTGTTTACAGTTCATGACTACGCCATCAAATCTCTGCAGATTAAAATCTTAACCTCTCCCTGACGTTTCTGTGTAGATCATTAGTTATCAGCTTAATCTCCTTGTGGTTAATCTTATACTTCCACCCATTCCATTACCTTTCTTGGTTATGGACAGCCCCACTTTGCTCTTTGCTGTGAACTCTACGTCCTTTTTGTTACAGATTTGCTCTTGTGTTGTGTGCCTGGGTGACATTTTTCCACATCTTTTCACATAACCAATCCAAAGCTTGTCCTCATGTAGCTGAATGTGTCAACTTGGCTTTCATTCTTTCATGCCTTGTTTACTACAGCATCCTTCCCTGTGGCCTTGAGAAAAGCCAATCTCACCCCTCCCTTCTCATTGCAGAAAGCAAAGGTCAGACTTTCAGGGCAGGGGCTGTAGGTAAAAGTCACAGCTTGTGCTGCACCTACGTTTGGAAAAATTGGATGGACCTTGTTCTTAGACCATCACCACTTCTACAGATCTCTGCTGGTTTCTCAGTTGGTATCAACTCCTGTACTTCTCTTTTATGGCTTGTCCTGATGCAGCATCTTCTCTCCCTCAGCACTAAGCTGCTGACTTCTTATTCTGGTCAGGCCGTGCTGCTGGTCACTAAGAATTAAACCAGCCTGGTAGGAAGCTTGTCCCCAGCCTGGTCACCTGGCTGGCTCAGAGCCTGGAGATCTTTCCCTGTTTTCAGAATAAAGTACAGGTAGGTAAAGTGAGTACAGGTAAAGTAAAGTGAGGTATTACACTCAATTACACTTGAAGTTTAGGACATCCCTGGTTTCCTGGATCACCTCAGAGATATTTTCTTGGTGTCTTCTGGGATCACAAGGTGAGTGAGCAGGTTTGAGAGGGGCAGGTTAAAGTCAGCAGGGCTGTTTGCAAGATGCTGTGGATTGGGAGGAATAATACATAGTTAAATATTAACATGAAGCTTTCATGAGGCTCCCAGGTGGCATGTTCTCCCTTGAATGATGAGTCCAAATCCTCAGGTTGTAACAAGGACTGAAATTTAACAAACCACCGTGACAAAAAAGCAGTCTCAAAGCTATGAGTAAAATTGCAAGCAAAGCTTTATGGAAAAATTCCCCAGAATCAACTTGAAAAATTCAGGTCTTGGTCTAAATTACAAATTGTCTGCTCTGATTTTAAAGTACAAAATGAGGTGGTTAATGTCCAAGCTGCCTTAAAATTACCTGCTCCTTACAAATCTCCCTGTTCCCCAGAGGTTAGGCAGGCTGAATATTTCTGCAGCTTTTCTAGGGAGACAGATTTCCCTTAGTGACTCTCTTGCAAATTGCTGTCAGAAGGGCTGAAGGTTAGAAACTTCTGGCCTCCCAGTCCTCAGGTACCCATGGGACAGGAGTGGGGGTGGTGGCTTTGTACTCTCCAATTATAACCCATCAAAGGCACTGAGTAGCAGAGCCTGGAGCATCTTCCTCAGTAATAACTGGCTGGGGACTCTGGGTTTTGCCTGAAGATGTGGTGTCAGTTTTGGGGCTGGCACATGAAGGAAAACCAGGCAAACAAGCAGAGGTTGGTGGTTTATTTCTGATCCCTTATGCTGTGCTAAGCTCCCATGTAATTTTGAACACAAAGTACAAGGAACAGGCTGGATCTGCTTGCCAGAGAATGGCACAACAACACTGTTGTAGACACCAGGTAAAGTATTTACAACTTCTCAGCCCTATCCTTGTGTGCACTTTGTGACACTGGTCCCACCTTTAACAGTGCTGCTGTGTTTTCAAATCAAACTCTGTGTTTTGGTATTTTGAGTTTGATGGCCAACAGTTCAGCCAGAATTCTGCGAGTTGTTTTTAACTGCTTGGGCAATCAGCTCAATTAAAAGGTACCAGGAAAATGAAAACAGACCTAGTATTGAGTTTTCATTTTTTATTACATTTTTTTCATGGAGATTTGTCTCCTAGCCCCATTGGAGAGAGAGATCCTTTGCTCCACAACTTCAGTTCACCCAGGGTTTGCTGCCACAGAGTAATCACCACATGTGGGGCTTAAAATGCATGAAAGGAAAATGTTTCTCTGATCTTTATTCTCTCTGGGCAATATTAGGCATAACTGAGCAGGAAGCATCCACATCTCCTGGTGAAAGAGGCAGCAGGAGTTAAAACCTTCGAGGGAGAGAAACAGAAAGGTCTAAGAGATTTTTTGACATGAGAGCCTGGCCTGAAGGTTCAAAGGGACAAGATGAGAGACTTTGATAGCTGAGGTTTGTAGCCCAAGAAGTCCTGTCCCCAAAACCAAGAGGTGGCACTTGGGCTGCTTCACTGCCTCCAGCCACGGAGCCAAGACTTTGTATCTGAAGTTACTCAGGGCTCAGTGCACCTGGATGTTGTGTCCTTGGTGTAGTAGCTGGAGAAGCTTGTATAACTTAAGAAGATGAAGAGCCAGAGACCAGAGGCATTGTAGAGCCATTGAGCTTGATGATTTCCGTCAGGATTCATCATGTTAAGATGACTTCAGTGTAAAAATATGTGTGTGTCTGTCTGTATGGGTTTCTCCAAGTTTTCTGTATTCCATGATGTAATTCACATATGAGTAAATTTCTCTTAATTTCCAGGGAAATACTTCACCAGCACTTGTAGCACAGCAGATAATAGATTACTCCACTGTCTAATCAGCAAAAGGTTGGTGTGAAAGAGGCTGCCTTTCTAGAGGCATCTCCCTTTATCCACTTCTTTTCCTCTCTCAACAGCAGAGCTCAACCTTTCCCTCTATCTGCAGCCAACAACTTCTTTCACAGATCTCCACATCCTCCATATCACGTCTGGACAAGGTGGCACACAGCTCCAAACTCTTTTATCTTCTCTCAACTCACATTTGTTGATCCTAACAGGTCCATGCAACAGCACCAGCATCTCTGTTGGCTTTAGCTGTGGCAGCTGTTCCTCCCTTGCAGGAAGCAGCCGAATACACGGGGTTTGCAAATGGCACCAGTCCCATGGTGGAATATTTGAGACATTCCTTGTAGCTCCACATGAGCACGTAACTTGTGAAAGGCTTGGGAGGAGAAACAAGTCATTTCTTATCCTTACTGATAGAAGAGATAAGAGTTGTAACGTTGTCCTGAGAAATGTCAATGGGAAGAGTTTCCTTTACATTTTAGCAACAGTGTGTTGTTTTTGGAAGTCACTGTCTATGGGAAGGGAGGCACCTGCAGTTAATTTTATCTGTTCCTGTGTAAATACAGACCTCCTAATGTTCCCAACTCCCAGTCCAGTGGGGTCGTGGCATTATGTACTGTAATCTCTTATTTTATAAATAACACTTGAATTTTAGTGCTGATTGTTACGCCTTGAACTTACTTGGCACTTGCTCCTTCCCGAGTTGGTGCTGAGAACTGAAATCCTGTGTGTGGGTAACTGCATTGGAGTCCATGTCTTTTGAGAGGTTTGTTCCTGGGACATCTTTGGCGTTGAGGAAAAGGGAGGGATAAATGTTATTAGAGCAGCTGAGCACTGTGAATTAATTGACAGAAAGTTTGCTTCAACATACTGTGATATTTCCAGAATTTTGCATGAGAGCTGCAGCCAGTGTCAAGCATTGCTGGCAGTCTTTTTGGAGCAGCACATCAGCCTCTTGATTTTTGTTCTGTTTTAGTTCCTTCGTGTGTTTTTTAGCTTCGGGAAGGATGGGAGAGTTGGTCACCAAAGCAATCAGAAGCCTTTGTGGTTCTTACAGTGGGGTGGATCTCTGCAGCCGTGCTCTTCCCAGGCACATTGCTGCTGTCATAATGCCCGGGGAGCAGTCGGTCCTGTGCAGCCCAAGAACTGCTGCTGGTGGGGTTTAGGGTTTAGGTTTCTGCCTTCTGGGCTCTCTGAAATGAAGAAATAATAGAAGGACATAAGCCACAGGCCAGATGGGTTGGCAACATCCTCTTTCTTCCAGCAACTCTCTGTCAACCCAGTCAGCTACAGAGTTTTAGATTCATACCCAGTCCTCACTGGACACAGTTTTATTTAATTTTTAATAGTTCTTTTCAACCTTACTATACATGAATGCTCTCAGATGAGGTGTCGTGTTGAAGTGTTCAGTTCAAACAAATGGTTACAAGTAAAGAGATGATCACGAGTTAAAAAAATTAGAAATATTGTTTTACAGATAAAAATTACATAATGAAACTCTGCAACAATAGTTAACAACTTACCGAATTTGCAGTCTTTTTGACAAGTAGAGTAGGAGTTAATCTTGAGGAAAAGCAGTCAAAAATATCCTGTGTAGGTATAACATGGTTTAATACAGAATTTTACAAGGAGTGGGAGTCAGGTGCAGTTCAACAGCAGCGATGCTGCTCAGCACTTGCAGGAATTCAGGAAACAAGTACAAACTCTGTAGTGCTAAATTAAGATCACATGCTTGCAACACACACTCCAAGGAGTTACTGCTGTGGGCGATTAGTCCTTGGGTTTCCTTAATTTTTTTTCCCCTTTGTTGGGTTTGTTTTTGTTTAGAACCGCAAGAACCCTTTTCTACGGAGGTCATTATCATGAGTGTACAGCTAGGAAATTAAATTACAGTTCCCACTGCAACTGTAACTCAAGTTTGATTCCATGTGTGTGTGCATGCAGGGCTGTTCATGGATAAATTTATAAAGACAGATCTTGCAGCCATTTACAGTAAGAGAAAAAAAAAAAGGGGAAAGGGGGGAGGAGGGGGAATGCAAAGCTCTCCGATACTGTTTCTGTGGGACTCTGGCTTTGAATTACAGCTGTGTGCACGTCATATAACATTACACTAACCTAAGCCCTGGCATGAGTGCTACATATCCTGGCCAAAACAAGCCATTTTAAGCTGTGTCAATGCCGGCTTCGTGCTGGCTTCCTCCTACGTTTTTCTGCTGGTTATAAATACACCTCGCCAGTTAAAAGGCTTGCCATGAGAATAACCCCTTGAGAACCTCAGTACCTGCATTAGCCTAGTGAGTTGGGCAGGGTGTGGAGTGGAGTCCCCTGTGTGAAGGGTGAGGGATGAGGGGTTTTTTTGGGAGCTCAGCTGTGGGTGGCTGGCAAGGGGTTAAGGCGTGTTTGCTGTGTTTGCCTTCTGCAGATAGCAGAGCGGTTGGATGCCTCCCTGTGCAGGCAGCAAATGCATTGGCTGAGGTTGAGGGCGGTTCTCCTGCCATAGTTGTTTTCTGTCCTGGACTTCAGTTGGATCTGGAGCCTTTTAATTGCCTTGTCTGTAATCAAAACACAGCTTGTGTCACTGGTGAAAACAGAGCTGGCAGTGCAAAGCGAGGTTGCTCCTTGCTGCTGTGGTTTGACCCGTGGTGAACCCACCATGACACGGACCAGGCTTCTTACTGCATGCTCAATTCAAGACAAAACGGTCCCAAAACCATGCCCCTGGACATCTGTCCCTGGACAGGATATAACACAGCATCTTGACTTTCATACACGTGATTTAGGATTTCTTTGTAATGAACGGGGCACCTCTTGTTGTATCCAAACCACCATCAGTTTGAAAGCTCCATTCAGCTCACCCAGGACATGGCTCTTTAAACCCATCCTGTGGCAGAGGATTCCCAAAGGAAAAGCAAAACTTACCCTGAGTGATCCTTACAATTTTTTCTTTTTTTAAACAATCCACTGCTATTGGGTTTTTAGCAGAAAGCAAGATACAAGACCTAGCACAAGTATTTTTAATCATGCTTTTCATATTCAGGCACACTGTGTTTATTAGCTGAGCAGCTTAATCCTTAATTGACTTTCTTATTAAATATGGATCCTGGTTACCTGTGTTGGCTCAGGAATATGTTTACAGTATCAGTGTGTTTTCTTCTCACCTGAAGCACAGGGAAGTGGTGAAAGGAGGGAGCAATCCACAGAGGTAGAAATTCCTTTGCCACTGACTCTGCTGCCTCTTGTTCCAGAAATGTCAGTTTGAATCTATAATCAGCAAGGTTTGTAAAAAGCATTGTTTCCTACGTCTTTGGAGCCACTCAAGCTAGCTGGTTAAATATTTATTCACCCCTGCAGCAACAGGTTTGAACCTCTGCGTTGGCTCCATTTCTCCCCCAGCCAGGGCAGATCAGTGATATTTCAAATATTCAAACGTTGGGGTGTTTGTTGTCTTTGGGATTTTCAAAGTCTTGTCCTTGAAGATCTGCTGAAGAGGTGTCTGGGCTGTGATGAACAGCTTTGCTCTGCTGCTGAAGCACTTCTTCCTGCAGCAGCTTTTGTGATATGGCCTGGTGGCTTCAACCCCTACTCTGAAATAGCTGCTCCCTTGTTTCTATCTAGGATTTATGAAGCTCCCTTCTGACCCATCTGACCCATCCAGGGTCCTACCACCTGGATTCTGCAGGTACAAGAAGCAGTAGTGGAGATACAGTGGAGAGGTTTCTGCATGATTTCCAGGTCTTCTTTGGAAAGAATTAATTACCTTTTAGTCTGCATGCTTTGATAATGTCAAGACAACATCTATTCAGGATCTTGTGTAAGGAGGGTTTGCACAAAATAGTGATTGACAGTTTCTGGTCTTGAGCATTTAATGGAAAAAAAAAGACATTTCCTTGGCCGCTTTGCTTTCTTCAAGCTTTTACACATCAAAAGCTCCTAGAACAGGAAAAAGAGAAACGTTAAAAAGAGTTTTAAAATAGTTTAATTGTATCTTCTAAAAGCCTTTTAGGGTTGAGAATTCAAACAGTTTCTGCCCTGTGAATATTTGCAGCTGAGTTCAAAATGTGTAAATAAGCATAAGGCTTTGAAGATTAGTTTCCATAAAAATTTTTTAAAAACACCAAAACAAAATACTGTGTGGCAAGGATGTTAAATAAGTGCCATGTGCCACTGGGTGTTTTGCATCAGGGCCAAACTCTTCCAAATTAACCTGTCTGCTCCACTGACTCCTTGATGAACAAATGTTATCTTTTGAATATTTTATACTTTGTAGTTCTTTAGGATCCTCCAGTCTGCTCAGATCCTTCCTGCATGAGTTCACTGGAGCTGTTTCCTTCTCAGCTGGATGCTCCCCCTGCTCCAGGGAGGTGTTTGTGGCTCCAAGAGGTGGTCCTCACAAGTGTAGAAGCTCTTGCAAGACATCTGTGTGTCAGTGTTCACTTAGGAACATGGGGATGTGGGGCAGAAACAGCCCAGACTTTTTTTTTTTTGCCCTGTAAACCTTGTTATTTTAGACTAATTGGGAAGCTTTGATAGTGTTTTGGACTAAATTCTAGAATTATCTGTCTTGTGTTTTTTCTATTGCCAATATTTCTAATAAACTGCAACCTTGGCATCTGTTGCTAGACTGTGCTCCACCTGTGGCCTGCTAAAGAGTATAGAACCATGCATTTAAAACAAGCTGCTCATTTTCTAGTGAGTCTAATGCAAGGTACCATCTACAGGTTGCTTCTATTTGGCTGTTGTTGAAGATGCAGAGGTGCAGGGCTGTCCCTGCCTTTGGAGCTCCTTGGGGTTTGCTCAGCCTCCCCTCCAGCTCAGTGTTAGTCATGGGCTTTGCTCTGAGCTATGCTGCTCCTTGGTTTCTGTTTCAAAACCCAAACCACTCATTAAAAGCATTGTGAGGCACTAAGTGGTGGGTAATTAAAAAGTTAACCATAAAAACCTCAAGCACTAACAACTTGTGGGTGCCCTTCTTGTTGGACTCACTGGGAGAGTCACCCAAGAGCTTGTGTTGGGTTCCAGGGCAGCAGGGAAATGGGTGGTGAGTGGATAGATAAGGAGCAAATCCTGATAAAGCAGAAGGGTTATGTAAAATAATTGTTGGACATGCATTATTTGCTGGATTGCTGTGGGAAATTTTGCTTCTTAAACTAAAAAAACTAGAATCTTGGGGGTGAAACTCGTTGTCCCAGGCTGGGAAGCTCTTGGTGTAAAGAATCTCATCACTTCTGGGCTTCAGAAATGATGTTGGAGTTACCAAAGCTCTCCTGGGAGCCTCATAGCACTGGATTGAGGGAAAAGGAAGACTTGGGTTTCTCTTTCTGAGGCTGAACATTAATGAAGAGTCATAACACTCTTCAAAAGTGCTGCTACAATTTGGAATTTTCACTGAAAAAACCAGAGATGTGGCAGATGGCTGCACTTCACAGTCTTTGGAAAAGAAAGTTGCCCAGCAGGATGAAGTGTGGATGCTCCCAAGCCTTCCAGGATCACACATCTTTGGGTTGATGTTCAATTGCCTTTTCTCTTTTTCTTTTCCCAGTTTGTCCACCTGCCTGCAAGTCCCAAGGCTGCACCTCGGATGGTCAGTGCTGCCACAGCGAATGTCTCGGGGACTGCACGGAGCCAAACGACCCCGAAAAATGTGTGGCCTGTCGCAACTTCTACCTTGAAGGGAGGTGTGTGGACACCTGTCCCCCAGGGCACTACCGCTTTGAGGGCTGGCGTTGTGTCACCTTCAGCTTCTGCCAGGAACTGCACAACAAATGCAAAAACGCCCGGGAGTCGGGTTGTCACGTCATCCACAACAACGAGTGTGTTCATGAGTGCCCCTCAGGGTACATCATGAATTCCAGCAAGTAAGTACCTCTGTCTGCAGGGAGAGAAACCCTCATTGGGGGTTTATACTTTGCTTTTCTTTCCCTTGGACACAGGGTTTGTCTTCTGTGTCAGGAGCAAGAGAAGTTTTCAGCGTTGGAGTGTCTGTGACAATTACCTGGTGTGCTTTAATGTCTTGCTAATTCAAGCCATCAAAAGCAGACAGCTCTACCTACAGGTTTATTCTTCCTCTGCTTCCCTTGTTTCCTCTCCAGTATTGTAAAAATGGGAAAGGTAGATGGAGGAGCATCCTTAAGTTGGAAGGGTCTTCATGTAATTGAGTAGGATGAGAGAGATGGGCAACAGAGAGGCTTCAGTCACTTTGCTTCTCTTGCCCCCCAGAGCAGACCTCAGGCTGGAAAGCCTTGCTGTTGAGCAGAGCAGGGAAGAGTTGTGTCTAATGAGAAGAGCAGAGTGTATTCTGAGTGCATCATTCTCAGAATATCTGTCCCTGCTCCCAGTAATTAGTTTCATTGAGAAGGTTCAAGCTGTGCCAGACAGAAATGGACAATGTAACAAACAAGCGTAGCACGAGTCAAAGCAGGGAACAGCCATTCTGTCTATTCCCAGGGTTTTTTTGACAAAGGAATTAAATAATTTATGTTGCTGAGCTGTTTATCACTGGTAACTTTGTTGTTTGTCCCACAGTAACGTTATAGTTTGTGATGAGTCAGATTTCCTACCAATGTTGGTGCCTTTGTGCTCATGTGTACAGCTCCTGCTGTAATGATTTCAGAGAATTCACTCTTAACAGGACTTTTTATTCCATTTCCTCTTTTGTTTCTCACAAGAATGAGTTAGCAGCTCCCAGAGCAGTTGTGCTGCTTGGGTAAGAGCAGCCACCCTTTCTCTCCTGTGCTTGTTCCAGCCTGCTGCCAGCGGGACCACGCTTGTCCTACAGCATTTATTTCTCTGAATTAGTTGGGAACACATTCTTGTGGTGCTGTCACCAGGGCAAGCAATCATCTTGCTGCCATTTCCCCAGAGCACAAAGCACATGCTTGCTTGCCTTTTTTCAAAGCAACTTTACCTACAGTCCTACTCAGGGGATTCCCAGGCCAGCTCTCTGCTCATCAGTTACACATTTGATTAATGATCTTGGGATGGAGACTGGGCCTGGGTTTCTTTGTCTTAGAACCACTGGGATAAATTGCACTGAGTGGAGCATGGGCTGTTTGAAATAGAACAAATCATTCTGGTGAGCAATTAGCATTCCAAATGTGAAAACAGCAAGTTAAATAATGATCAGCAGCTACTTGGAGCTCCTGAGAGCCACGTGCTGCACGCTGCAAGTGACCCTGGTGACCTATTGGCAGGACCCTCTTGCTTTGATTCCTCTGCTTTTGGGAGCTGCTGGGGACACTTCAGGTGACATTCTGTAGAAGCATCACATCCACATTCCTGCTTCTCTTGTTTTCCAGCTTGCACTGTACACCCTGTGCCGGGCCCTGCCCAAAGGTTTGTGACTATGGCAAAGAGAAGACAATCGATTCGGTGACATCGGCCCAGGAGCTCCGTGGCTGCACAATTGTTAATGGGAGCTTAGTTATAAATATCCGTGGAGGAAGTAAGTTCTGGTTATGGAGCAGTGGGTATCATGAGCTGGGACATTTCTCTCTTGCCTTGGCCCCTCTGAATCTCAGAAGGGTTCCAACAAAGCCAAACCTCTTTGTGATAGTCATTTTGGGTTTTTTTTCTCTAACTGCTTTTTTTTTTTTTATGGTCTTTGGAATTTACATGAAGCAGTTCTAGTTGGGGCTCTGATACCAGTGTTTCTCTTTGTGATATCAGAAAACTAAACCTGATGTTTTCCTCTCCACAGATAACATAGCAGCTGAGCTAGAAGCAAATCTTGGCTTGATAGAAGAAATCTCAGGGTACCTAAAAATTCGCCGCTCTTATGCCTTGGTTTCTCTGTCCTTTTTTCGTAAACTACATCTGATTAGAGGAGAAACACTAGAAGCTGGGTGAGTTCTTTCAAAAGGTACTCAATTTTAATGCTTTGAAGTGTAAGGAGTGCCAGTGCTATCAGGATAAACAATTCCTAAGTTATTTTAAAATGTTCCTCTGCCTATGGCTTGTGGCCTACCAGGGCAGATAGTTTACATTCATTTTTCTTTGATCTCTGGATCAGTGCAGGAGAAAAAATTGAGTTTTTTCTGGTTCCCCTCCTCAACCCACATTTTCATTTTCTGCTTTCAGGAATTATTCATTTTATGCCTTGGACAACCAGAATCTTCGCCAACTCTGGGACTGGAGTAAACACAACCTCACTATTGCACGAGGCAAACTCTTCTTCCATTATAATCCCAAACTGTGTTTGTCAGAAATTCACAAGATGGAGGAGATCTCTGGGACTAAGGGACGTCAGGAAAGGAATGACATAGCCCTGAAGACAAATGGTGACCAAGCCTCATGTAAGAAAGTCTCAGACTTGCATTGTTTTCCTTTCCCTCTGCCTTGCTCGCTTCATACTCTAATTTCTCTCAGCACATGATGTTTTCCCAGGGACTTGGCCTTGTTGTTTTGGTAAAGCACCAGGCGTGTGACGTGCCTCTTGCTTGTACACTGTGGTAACACTCTCAATATATCACAACCCAAAAAAAAAATAAAAATGCTTCTGGGTTCTCCACCTGGCCTGGGTGCCTGCCTGGCCAACTTTGGTCCTCAGAACTTTGCTCTCTGTGTGCTCAGCTGTGAGTTTTTCAGGGTTGAGCATATGGTTGTGTCTTTTTGAAGAGTTTAGCACAACATAACCTCAGTCCAAACTGGGACTTTGTGTTACTGCTGAGTACCTGATTAATAGCCATAATCTTCTTTTCCCATGTCATGAGGCGACAGTGCGTGCACAGAATAAACACAGCACAGAAAGCAGGATTTCCACCCATCTCTGAAGCCATGTGAGGGAGTTGCTATGACAACAGTCTGGGAAATTTTTCCAGCATTTTTTGGTTATGCTTCTCAGAGGTTTTTAAGCTAACAGCTTTCTTCAAGAGCAGAGATAAGACCAGGCCTGTGTCAGCACGGCTAAGCAGCAAACACACAGCATTGCTTTATGTTCTAACTGAAGTCGTGCTGCTGAAGGTGTAGTTTTTCAGACACTTGTTTTGCCATAAGCACATCCCTTCTGCACCCCCATCCCTGCTGTTTGTTCCTGTTCTAGCCCACACACAATCCTCTTCCCCTGTTTGGGCCAGTAAAACTCTTAGAGGGCCACATCGTGACCTGGGATTGTAGAATTAATCTGGGGTGAAAAATAGCAAACCAGTTCTGCTTTGTTGGTCTTGGGTTGTGGGATACAACTCAGATTTGGGGTCTAATCCCAGCTCTGCCATGTGGCTGTGTGCAGCTCCTGGTCTAGCTGATGCTTTTGGGACATTTCTTTGCCAGGTTTGACTGCACTCTGCTGAGCTCTTCTCTGTGCCATCTTCCCACCTCAAACCACAGGTTGCCAACGTGTTTGGTTTGGTGTTTGTTTTTACACTTCAAGACTAGTTTTCACATTGGCACAATCCTGTTTACCAAAACATAAAAAAGTAAAAGGGAAAAAAAAAATAATTAAAAAGCCCTTGTTTGTTCTGGATGTGGTGCCAGTGAAATGAATGTTCTTCCTCCCTTGTGCAGCTATTGCAGGAATGGCAGATTTAATCAGAGCTCCACAGCTTGTCCTTCCTGGGCTGCTTGGATGTATCATATCATAACATTCCACCCTCCTGCAACTCTGTTGTCCTTCCCTCCTCTTTGCAAAGGAACCACATTGCTCCCTGGGCAAGGCTGGGAATTCACAAAGGTTACACCAGCTGATGGGTTCAGCTGATCATCATGCATTTCCAAATATATTGCCCCTGGATTTCCCACTTAGAATTTAGTTCTGCTCTTTTACAAAGTGATTTTTGTAAAATGGGAGAAAAAAAAAATTTAAGCTGGCAGGAGACTTAAGAGGTCATCTATGGCAACCCCCAGCTTAGGGCAGGAGTAGTATTGGAGTAAGATAAAGTTTTAATAAGTAGCTCTTTTAATGCCAATCTTCCTGTATTTATCTGTGGAGAAAAGAAATGTCTAAGGTGATGAAAAATAGAAACCTTTTTTTTTTAGCATGAATGAAATTATTGTTGCTGCTCTTTTGCTACAGGTGAAAATGAATTGCTGAGATTTTCTTCCATTAGAACTTCTCATGACAAGATCCTGTTGAAGTGGGAGCCCTACTGGCCCCCGGATTTCCGTGATCTCCTGGGATTTATGCTTTTTTACAAAGAAGCGTAAGTGATCCCCACTCAGGTTATGAAAGAAGAGCCCAGCTGGGGCTCAACTTCAGTGGGTCCTAAACCTGCTGTGGGCACAATCTCTGTGATTGTCTCTGTCCTACACTTAGATTTCCAACGTTCTTTTTATACGAATGAGTTCATTAAGATCCCTGACTTATCTGAGTTGTGTACAGTCCAAATTCCTCCTTTAAGAGCAATCCCAACAGGAGTTTTTCCAACTATTTTAGACATACATGTAGAGGGAATCATGTAAGGACAATCAGGTGTTGCCAAGTACCAGGTGGGAGGTGTGAGCTCCTGTTAAGCCCCCCTGTGTCCAATGAGGGCTTGCCCTGACTGCACATGAGCAGAACTGGGGGACCAATGGGGGCCAATTGGGGGATCCAGAATTGGGCTCCTAAAGGCAAGGGGCTGACTCCTGAGGAGGAGGAGGAGAGTCTGGAGTGTTAGCACTGAGCTAGGCTAACTGAATCTAAAGGTGATGATTGGAGTGCTGTTTATACAGCTTGGCAAGAACACCTGCTGGACCTCGAAGTGCTGTGGCCCAAGAGAGGTTTGTCTGCAACACATACATCCTCTAACTGTGGAGTTTATCTCCCCACTACCTCCATGGGATGTTAGAGTATTTATTCCCTCTGAGGTGGGAAACGTTCTTCTAGAATCAAGGTTACTGAGCTGATTTTCATAAAGCTGAAACTAATAAGCTTGGATTAAATTGTTGGGACCATCTGTGGAACAGCAACTGATCTGTGATGCTCTGAGGAGGCTTGGTTGCAAAGCTCCCTGTGCTTCACTTTCACCACACATACCATGAGACAGACTTTCTTCAAAGCATGAAGGATTATAACTTAGAGTGATGTCTTCAGAAATGTTGTTTTTAAAAGCTTGAATTATTCTGTTAATTTGAGGCTTTGTTTTTTGTTGCTTGTGTTTCTTTTTCCCAAAAGTCCGTACCAAAACGTGACAGAGTTTGATGGCCAAGATGCTTGTGGGTCAAACAGCTGGACAGTTGTAGATGTAGACCCACCCCCACGGTCAAATGAGCCCAAAGCCCAGGCCCAGCCAGGTTGGCTTCTGAGGGGCTTGAAGCCATGGACTCAGTATGCTGTCTTTGTGAAAACTCTGGTCACTTTCTCAGATGAACGGAGAACATACGGTGCAAAGAGTGAAATCATCTACGTCCAGACCAA
This sequence comes from Florisuga fusca, assembly GCA_038090715.1. NCBI lineage: Eukaryota > Metazoa > Chordata > Aves > Apodiformes > Trochilidae > Florisuga > Florisuga fusca. The sequence goes on from JAAWXA010000051.1 coordinate 1,306,364, forward strand.
TGCTACTGGTGAGTGTCCTTCAATTCATATCAACTTGCAAGGGAAAAAGAAAGAGAGATTTAAATAGTCTTCTACCTGGAGTCATGATAGTCCCATATCCACAAAACTTTCCACTGCTATTACTGCTCTCCTGTGGTGGGAAGGTGTTCCTGAACAAATGGAAGCAAATTCTTTGCTGTGAGGGTGCTGAGCCCCTGGTTGCCCCTAGAATCTGTGGCTGCCCCATCCCTGGCAGTGTTGAAGGTTGGATGGGGCTTGGAGCAGCCTGGGCTGCTGGGAGGTGACCCTGCCCATGGCAGGGGGGTGGGTGATCTTCATGGTCCCTTCACACCCAAACCAGTCTGGGATTGTGTGTGTGCTTCCCTGCACTTCTTCCACGTGCTCATGTGCCCACATACACCAGCCTGCACACAGGTTGTTCTATCCTGAGCAGGATTGTTGGGTGTCAGTGGAGCAATTAGGGACAGCACTGGTTATTCCCATGGAAATGGCAGCTGCCCTGTGTTTCTCCTGTGTTCTGATGGCTCTCACAGAGCAGTGGAAGTGACCTCTGTCTCTTTTCCCACCCACACAGTTCCCTCAGTCCCATTAGACCCCATATCAGTTTCCAACTCATCATCCCAAATCATTCTGAAGTGGAAGCCACCCTCAGAGCCCAATGGGAACATCACACACTACCTAGTGTTCTGGCAGCAGCAGGCAGAGGACAGTGAGCTTTATGAACTTGATTACTGCTTAAAAGGTGAGTGTGGGTTTTTTTCTCTCCCTGTGCCTTTCTTTCAAGCTGTCTCAGAATTGTCTGGAGTTTTTCCTTTGGAGATGTTCTGGATACCTAATTTAGCTGTTTTCAAGAAGGTTGGTCAAAAGAAGAGGCTGAGATGCAGCTGTGTTCTCCCACTGTTCAGTTACATTACACATCAGCCACTGTTGCCAAGTTATGTGCAAAAGCTCTCCCACTCAGGGTTTTTCACAAATTAATCAGATATCTTTTTTCCTTTGGTGATTTCCTTTCTGCACTTGTTCCTTTTATCCTGAGTATTAAGTTCAATAATGGCTACAGAGTTAGTAAGGAAAAAGATTTCAGTGCTTCTGGTGATCAGTGGCTAAGTTATTTTTTGCAGGCATCTTGTGCCTATTTGGGAATTCTTTCAGAAGACCCAAATTTCACTGAGGACTCCCAGAATCTCACCTACTGCCCTCTGTTACCTAAACTGAAATGAACTGGGGTAGAACTCAGCTTGGCTACAGCAGCATCTGATCTTTGTTTCAATTAGAACACAGTTTTAAATCAAAGGCCTGTTGTGAAAGAGGCCGTGGATATAAAAGCTCAGGATGCCCACATGTGCCTGGATCTCAAGTATTTATGGATCTTTGTAGGATCAAAGATCTGCTTCCACCATGTGAAGCATGAGTGGTACCAAATTGTTTTGTCCACAGGGTTAAAGCTCCCCTCGAGGACGTGGTCTCCTCCTTTTGAATCCGAAGATCCTCAGAAGTATAATCAAAGTGAAAATGAGGATGTCACTGGAGAATGTTGTTCCTGTCCTAAAACAGACTCTCAAATACAAAAGGAGCTGGAAGAGTCAGCTTTCCGCAAGACCTTTGAGAACTATCTTCACAATGAGGTTTTTGTCCCCAGGTACGAACATCAAACAATATCACCCAGATGGCCTGGGGCAGGGAAATAAAACTGATTGTTAAACAGAAATAGTGGGCTGGACTTCTCCATATTTCCAGTCTCTCTGGGCTTCCATGAGACTCGAGTCCAGCTTAGGATGTGTCAGAGCTGAGCAGCAGCAACTGATGTTATTACAGGTTTGGAAGATCCTGCTCTGATTTCCTGTCTCTGAATTCTCAGCTTGAGAGCGAAGTGAAAATCCTGAACAAATAGCCACATGCCTGCAGCTCATTTAAACTTGTATGTTGCCAAAAATAGCTGTTTTATTTTCTGTCCTCAAATTCTCTGGTCTAGTTTTTCATCCAGTTGAAAAGAAAGGAAAAGAAAAAAAGGGAAGTTTACCATGCCCACAGCCTCGTCCTTTAGCGTGGTATTTGTGGTCTTCCTTGCACTTAGTCTGGGAAATACCTCCAATACCATGAGGAATGCAACTGCTGTGGGTGGTGAATGTCCTGTTTGGAATGGCACAGCCAGCATCACATTAAGTGGTATTGAATGTCTTCACACTTCATGTGCAACTTACAGAGGAAGCATTGGGAATAAGGTTAGAGCCTGGGATGATTTTACTCTCTTCACTGTCATGTATTTGGGGCTCTCAGTTTATTCTCTGCTTACTGCCCTTAGCAAACAAACAGCTACTTGCAGCTGCTTGACAAAAGCTTGACAAAGCTTGACAGCTGGGTTACTGTACTGAATATTTACTATTGAGTGAGTTACCAGCCAGTGTCTCTTCTCCACAAGCCCTCAGGTGTCACACAGGAGCTTGTGTAGTCCTTTCTGTTGCTGTTAGGACAAGTTTCAGGCTGCAGGATGAACCAGGACACAATGTATTCAAAAGCAGAGGAGCACCAAGCCCTGTGCAAAACCCAAACTCCACTTGATGTAGGCAGACAATTCTGACAACCTGATTTCTTTGTTTGTTTTGTGTTTTTTTTTTCAATTTTATTGTGCAGCCAGCCCAGGATGCTTCTCAGGCCAGTTTCTGGGGTACGTATTTTAGGAAGAAACCAATCACCAGCATGTGCCACCTTGTCAGCCTGCTAAGGAAGAAATCTCCACTTCCCTTGGGCTAACTAATCCTTTGCATAAGAGCCCTTTTTGGTGTTACAAGTCAGCAGTAAAGATGCCTTCTTGCTGACCTGCATCCTGCTTGTCTTTCCAGGCAGGCTTCAGGCTGCAGCAGTGTAAATGAGAATTAGTTTTCCAGTGAGAACTGTGCCCCTTGTCAGCCCATAGGGCAGTCTGGCAACTGAACGTGAAGTGTGTTTTTGTTCAGGTGCTTTTTCCATGGCTTCTGATGCTTTATTGACTCTCTCCAGACACTGTGTGGAGATTAGAAGCTTCCTGCCCTTCACGGGGTGAATCTCACAGCTGGGAAGAAGGAATATGGTATGGCAGAATGTGGAAGGCAGAGCAGTTGGGAAGTTATTCCTCCTGTGTCTTTTCTCTTTTGTTTTGTGTGTCCCTTTTTTCTCCTCCTATCCTGTTCCCAGTTCTCTGATCCCTGTGCAGGATCCCACCCATGTGAATCTGCCCCATTCTGCCTTCATCCAGGTCCCATCTCACCCAACTTTGAACCCCTCTGCAAATCCTAGAAGCTTTTCTCTCCCCAGGGGTGTGTTGATTACTTTAGGAGATACCATCACAAGTCTGGTGGGTTAATTTGCTGTGGCACTGGCATTGCAAACTACAAGTTTCTAAATGCTTCTTGCCATACCCACCTGCCCAGGGATCTCTCACAGGGAGCTTTACACCATGTGCTTTGGAACCTCCCTTTGTAGCTGAACAAAGTGGCCATCAGAAGCTGATGCTTTGTTTCTTCTTCCCTGTGTTATTTGCTCTTCTATTGAACGTGTTTTGCACAGATTGGAGCAAATAGGTGACTGCAGGCTGGGACAGGCTGCCCAGGAGGGTTGTGGAGTCTCTGTCCTTGGAGGTATTCCAAACCTGACCAGATGTGGTCCTGAGCAGCTGCTCTGGCTCCCCCTGCTTTTGGCAGGGGGTGGATGAGACAATCTCCAACCTCAGTCACTCTTTGATTCTGTGGAAAGCATGGAAAGATTGAAAAAGAAACACAAGTCCTGAGAGGCAGAGGGGAACTAAATGGCTGCTGTTCAGGGTGTAATTTCCTGCATACTCTCCACCATCACCACTGCAGAAGCAGCAGTCTCACTCTTCTCTCTGTCTTTATCTCTGTCACACACACTCCTGTCATCACAAATATCTGTGGGTTACAGCCCCTGGGAAGTCATTGGAGCTACTGAAATGGCCTTAATGGAAACAGCACTGGGACAAGTCTGGAAAGAGAGCAGGTGTTTGAAAATACAGATCATTTGGCAAGAGAATAGCTGCAAATCCAGGATAATAAATATGGGAAGTTTAGGGTTTACACCTTTCAAAGCTTTCCTTACTTTCTCTTAGTGGGAAGAAAGAAGTTATTCTTGAATTTTTCTCTGTGCTGCATCAGTGGTCAAATTACTGTTTTACATGTGAAAACCAAAATTTTCTTAAACATGAGGAACAGCTGTCACTCTGTGACCAGTGGAGTGTAGCTTTGCTTTTAGGTCCAAACAAGGTTCTGGTTGGCTGTCAAGATTCCTTCCAAAAGAGGGAGAGGTGGCATGACCCAGACCTGTTCAGAACAGTGCACAGACTGAGCTAACAGTAGCTCCTAAAAGAGTTGATTAGTAATTAAGAGGAAAATTGAAAACTGGAATGTGTTCTGCTGAGCCTGCCATTTGGCATCCCATTTTTCCATCTGATGAATGAATAAGCTTCCTTGATTGTGTGCAACCTGATGTTTAGTTTGAGGAAGTCTTAAAATCTGCTTCACAGCTGCTTGTGTTTGCCTTTGGAGGAGAAATGCCATGGGGGAATGGAGCTGGGGGTTGCAGACACAGCCCTGACCTGTGCAGATTTCTGTCCTGATTGCTGATGGCCAGTCATTGCCCTGGTAGTCCCAGGGTGGTGTTGGAAAGTTCAGTTCAGCAGCAGAGATTTGCTTCAGCAGCCTGTTACATTTATAGAGGCTGGAGATGCCTCAAGTGTGGGTTCAGTTCAGGTCACTCTTTGTACCCTTTAATAGCTGCACACACGTGCACATGCTAAAAAAGTTCATCATCCCCTTAGGATCCCCAGGCCAGTTCTCAAATGGCATCAATTCCTTTTGTGTCATGAATCAGTGATTCACCACCTGGGCTCATGCCCAAACTCAATTCCTCATGGCGAGTGGGTGGCAGGACATGAAGTGTTAGGATGAGGAGTTTTGTTTTGGTATTTGTTCTCTTTTTTTATTTTTTTTCCCTGAGAAAATGAAATTTGTGAACAGTTCTTCATACTATTGTATTAATTCTGATTATTTGCTGGCAAACTCTGACATTAAAGCTGGCAAGGAGCACTCACTCACTCACAGAGGAGCTGATGGGATCATGCTGCCAGTTCTGTTTTTACAACTGCAAAAAACTTGATTTTCAGCCTGAAGTGCAAGAGGTTGAGAGGCAATATTTGGGTAACAAAACCACACACAACTACTGTGAGTTTCAAATGTGTCTGTGGAAAAGAATAGCTTGGGTCTCTCAGAAAAAAGGTTAAAATTATCTAGATTTAGCCATAGGTTTTAGACAGGGAGATGTATTCCACCCAGCTGGGGAGCTGGTCTCAAGGATTTATAAATGCAAGTTTGTGACCCTTGGAATATGTGGAACATCTGAGGTCATCAGAGTTGGGGGCTGTGATACCACTGGAGCGTGTAGGAGATGAACTCCCAAGCATCACAACACTACGTGGCATCTGTGAGACAATTTAGTCAAGTTGTGTGCAGCTGAGAGGATCTAGAATGACTCGAATTCTCAAGCAAATACTTTAGAGTTGGATTTACTTCTTTTTTTTTTTTTTTTTCCCTGTCTGAAGAGCCTCGGGGAGATGTAACTTTTCAAAACCATTTGCATTCCAGCTCGGGGTGGGAAGCAGATTTTATTTTTTTTTTTTCTTTAAACAAGCCAAATGCTGGATTTCTTTGTTGCATTGCAAATACCAAGGCTTGGTTTTGAGGTTGCGGGGGGCACTCTTGACCTCTTCAAGATGAATTTGTTCACCTTGACTCTTCCAAATAACCTCATAACCTGTACTACTGAACAGGCCGTCGAGGAAACGCCGAGACCTGGGCTTGGTGGCCAACGCCACGGTGGTGATGCCCACCATCCCGTCCTCTCCCAACGATTCAGCAGCAGCAGCAGCTGAGAATGCAGAGGAACAGAAACCCTTTGAAAAAGTGAAGTCCAAGGAGTCGTTGGTTATCTCAGGCCTGAGGCATTTCACCGGGTACCGCATTGAGCTCCACGCCTGTAACCACGATGCTCAGGAGTCGCGGTGCAGCGTCGCAGCTTATGTCAGTGCCAGGACCATGCCAGAAGGTAAGGATCTCCCTCAGCTTTGCTTTGGGGTGATGGCTGTGTTCAAAATGCTGCTTTTCCTACAGAAACAGGACTGGTGCTGCCTTTATGTCCCGATAGGAAAGGTTGATGGGTGAAGCACTGGCAAATTTTGCTGAAGATGTGAAATAAGATGATTATTAATCATGACTTTGGTTCTAGCTAAGGCTGATGACATCGTTGGCCCAGTTACCCATGAAGTGGTTGAAAAAAACACGGTGCATTTGAAGTGGCAGGAGCCAAAGGAGCCAAATGGTCTTATTGTGCTGTATGAAGTGAACTATGGACGTCTTGGGGAGACAGAGGTGAGAATTTCTGCCTGTCTTCCCTTCACATGCCATGTGTGCGGAAACAAGGAGCCCAGGACTGGTTAGGGTTAGTCTTTACTAACCTCGTGCATGTGGTGTTGTGTCCTGTCTAGTTTCCTTGTGCATAAAGGTGACAAATTTTCCCAAGTGTCTGGAATTCTGTCCATGGCCACACAGAAATAAAATCCTGCCTCTTTGCCACAGATCAGATTTGCCAACTTTCTGCATGGAGTTTTATTTTTCTCAGGGCTTTTCTTACAGAGAAGGACAAAACCCAGATATCTAAATTTCAAATTGCTTGGAGAAATGAAGGAAGCAACCAGAGAGGTGTGGGCAGTGCTGGTGCCCATGCTGGCTGCCAGGGGGATTCTGTGGGCAGCTGGATTTGCCAACCCAGCTCAGGTTTCTAGCCCAGCACCCGGCATCTGCTCCCTGTAACCTGAACTACCAAACTGTAAAATGCAAATCCAGGACAAACCACTCTATTGGGAAAGACAGGAGCATGTCCAAGCCCTGGTGATGTACATTCTCTGGCGGTGAGGCAGAAATCCTGGTGTGCAGAGGTGGATTCCTGCAGCTTTCCTCTTCCCTTTCCTGCAGGAAGCACATTACTGCGTTTCCCGGAAGCATTTTGCCACTGAGCAGGGCTGCAGACTCCGTGGATTGCAGCCTGGAAACTACAGTGTCAGGATCCGAGCTACATCACTGGCTGGAAATGGCTCCTGGACAGAACCCACCTATTTTTATGTGGCTGATTATTGTGAGTTCTTGTTGTTGTTGTTGTTATTATTATTATTATTATTATTATTTTCACCATCTAACTCTTGAGAGGAGCCCAGGTTATTTGGGGAAGATGGGGATTTAGCAAGCAGTGCACAGAGATGATTAAATATTCTCAATACATCTGCTTTCAAGAAACTGAAATTACTTGGAAATGTAAATTGTTCACTCTGAGGCCAGTCAGACATTGGAATGGTCTCCCAGGGGAAGGGGTGAATTCCCCCACTTTGGAGAGTTTTAAGTCTCAGCTCGACAGGGTGCTGAGACACTTCCAATAAGCAATAATGTTGGAAGAGTTGAACCAGATAATCCTTGAAGTCCCTTCCAACCTGACATTCTAGGGTTCAATCTGTGACTTTTCCTGAGTTCTTGTTGTTATCAGCCCCATGGTCTGTACCTGAAATAGCCTCTTGTTTCATTTTGCTTGAGGGGGAGGTTTTATTGAGGAAAAAACTTGGATTTTGGACCTGTATAATACCTCCATCTCTCTCTTTTCTCTTGTAGTGAATGCTCAGCCTAATATTGCTGTTATCATCGTTCCCATCATTTTTGCCATAATAATTGCTGGAATCATTGGAGCTGCTTATGTGCTTGTGAAAAAGAGGTGAGTGCAGCTTTATAGTGTTTTCACCAGGACAAGCAAAACATATATCTAAAGATCTTGTTCATTTGCTGGAAGTAATATGTTTCTTTTCCAATTAATAATTATTGCAACATTAATGTAGTGGAGGCACTATTTTATGCCTTGGGAGACAGGGAGGGTTTTTAGTTGCTGAGTGCTTTGGGAATTAAACTGCCAGAGGAAATGGATGCAAGCTACACCAGGGGAGGTTTAAGCTGGATATTAGGAAACATTTGGTCTCTGAAAGGGTTGTCAGACATTGGAATAGTCTGCTCAGGGCAGTGGTGGAGTCACCAACCCTGGATCTGTTTAAATGGAGTGTGGACCTGGCCCTTAGGGACGTGGTTTAGTGGTGAGCTTACAGTGTTAGTAAAAGGTTGGACTGGATGTTCTTGAAGGTCTCTTCCAACTAGAGACATTCTGTGATTCTCTGCTTTCGGTTCTGATGTGTCAAAGGCTGTAAACATGCTGAAGAGTTGTTTTTTTTTTTAATTTGCTTTCCAGACAAACTGAAGGACCAACTGGACCGCTCTACGCATCCTCTAACCCCGAGTATCTCAGCGCCAGTGATGGTGAGAGCAGTGAGGGCTTTCTTCAGTGCCTTATTTCTTGTGTGGTCATTTGGGCCGTGCAGCAGGATGGGATTGGCATTGTCTTCATGGAATTTTTCAAATCTTTTATTTATTTTTTAAATAAAACCCCGTGGCAGTGCTCCCTGAGGCTGCTCCAGAAATGTCTTTCAACCGCAACTCACTCAACTCAGCAACGTTTCCCTCTGCTCCACAGTCTATGTCCCTGATGAATGGGAGGTGCCACGAGACAAAATCACTCTCCTCCGAGAGCTGGGCCAGGGCTCCTTTGGAATGGTGTACGAGGGAATTGCCAAGGACATTGTGAAGGGAGAGCCTGAGACTCGTGTTGCCGTGAAGACTGTCAACGAGTCTGCGAGCCTCCGCGAGCGCATCGAGTTCCTCAACGAAGCTTCTGTCATGAAAGGGTTCAGCTGCCATCATGTGGTAAGCATCATGGGGTGCCTCGGGTGGCTGGCAGGTCTCATCACATAACCCAACATCTGGGTTGGACCAAATGATGCTTGTGGTCCCTTCCAACCTGACATTCTATGATTCTGTCACGGTTTAACACTGGCCCGGAAATTAAACCCAATAACAGATTTTTCTATTAATCCCCCTCTCCTCCCTGGTAAGTCCCAAACCAGGACAGATTCTCATAGTTCCTTAGTGCTCTCAAAGCTTGAATTTCTGCTTCTAAAAGCCCTTCTGCAGAGGCAGCTGATGAGGAGAGCTGGGATCTCCCATGTCAGATTTTATAAAATGCATCTTCCACACCCCAACGTGATGGGGCTTCATGGGGGATGTTCTCAGCTCTTGTCTGGGAGGTGTTGGCTTGGCTCTAGCCCCCTCTTTTCATGACTGGGCTCTACCCTGGTGTGCTGGGACACAGCCTTCAGGGAATTTCTCATTTATTTTCCAGGTTCGCCTCCTCGGGGTGGTCTCCAAAGGGCAACCCACACTGGTGGTCATGGAGTTAATGGCACATGGAGATTTGAAAAGTTACCTTCGGTCTTTGAGACCTGATGCTGAGGTAAAGGCAGGAGAGGAGGAGGAGGAGGAGTCTGTTCTGCACCAGAGGAACTTAATTTGGGTTTTTAATACTTGGTCTTGGGTTGGGTTTATTTGTTCTGTAGAATAACCCTGGTCGTCCACCACCGACGCTGAGGGAGATGATCCAGATGGCTGCAGAGATTGCTGATGGGATGGCCTATCTCAATGCCAAGAAGTTTGTTCACAGGGATCTTGCAGCTCGTAACTGCATGGTTGCAGAAGACTTCACTGTAAAGATTGGAGGTATGTGGAGTGCCATCAGAAGAGAATTCCTGTTTGTTGTAAAGTGAAACAGATGAAACCCCAAACCAATGTGGCAAACACGGGTGATTTCCACTTCCTCCCTTTGGAAATGCAGCAAACTTTCCCCTTTTTCTTCCCTGAAGAAATTCTTCCCTGTGAAAGAAATAATCTCCCTTAGAGGCAGAGCAGCTTTTCTCATCTACTCTCTTCTCAAACCTCTATCCAAAAACTTTTATTACCTGTTCAGCCTCAGCTTCCTGGTGTTATCTCACTGTTCTTTGCTTCCATGAGAATTATGACAAAGGAAGAGTTGGGTGCAACAAACTTAAGTGTTGATAACCCTGTCATTAGTTTAGGTGCCTTTTTAAAAGTCATTGATCTTCCACAAGAGCTAGGTTTTAACCCAAACCTTTTTAGAAATAAGTAAATACAACATTTTAAAATAAACCAAACCCCACAGGGTGGTGGTTTTTCAGACCTCTTTGGATTTCAAGCCAAGGCAGTGGGATCTCAGGGCAAAGAGAGCTATGTTTGACTTACAGGGGATGAATACAAATAAAAATATAATTCTGGAGGCTCTGTAGAAGACACACACAGGGAAAAGGAAAAATGTACTGAATTTTAATCTTGAGGTGACAAGCGGCTGCAGGTCTGGCTGTGGGAGGCTCCCTGGGTGCAGGAGAACAGCCTTGGTGTCAGAGAAAGGAAACATTCATGTGGAGATGTTGCACAGTACAGGTGGCAGGGGAGGAGAGATCTTTAACACATCCCAATTGCTTTCCCCAGATTTTGGGATGACCAGAGATATCTATGAGACGGATTATTACCGTAAGGGAGGCAAAGGACTGCTGCCTGTGAGGTGGATGGCACCTGAGTCATTGAAGGATGGGGTTTTCACTGCTTATTCTGATGTCTGGTAAGTTGGCTTTGCAGTCCCAGATGGATTCAAGCTCCCCACAGTTCAGTATTTTAACAGATATGGTTTAAATTATGAGTTGATGACTTCTTCACAGCATACAGTTGTGCTTTGGGAAGCTACCTGGTCTCTAACAGAAGAGGTCTCTGGGGTGTTTTATTCTCATCAGGAGTCTTCTCTCATCTTTAGGTCATTTGGTGTTGTCCTCTGGGAAATCAGCAGTTTGGCAGAGCAGCCCTACCAGGGACTCTCCAACGAGCAGGTGCTAAAGTTTGTCATGGATGGAGGATACCTGGATCAGCCAGACAACTGCCCCGAGAGGCTGTAAGTAGGAAAGCAGGAGTGGACCAAGCTGCACTCTTCAGCTGGTCTGGCCACAAAGGTGGCCTCACATGTGGCACCTCTTAACCCTTTCTCTCTTGGGGAGGAGCAAAACAAACTTTAGCAATTCAGAAATTCAACCTGAGCCAGCCTGTTTGAGTAGAAGGGAAATTAAACCAACTTGGACCTTCCATTGTAAGTCCAGAGTCAAGGAAGGACAGAGCACAGGAAAAGCTTCAAATCCAAACAAGCACTGGAGTAATTGCCCAAATAAAATGTTCTTCCTCCACTCCAGACTTGAGTTGGTTTATGTCATGTGGCAAAGCCTGGCCACCACCTGCATGCATATGGCTGCAGAGGCTGGAGAGCAGCTTGTTAATCCCAGGTCTGCTGAGCTTTTCTCTACTTCATCTCTCTACACTACCTCAACAGTTTGAAAGAATTACACCAACTTTTTACTGCTGGTTTGTAGTAATCCAATCACAGCTAATGAGGAGGGAGAAGCAGGTGAAATGCTGTGCTCTCTTTTTGTCTTTTGCAGACTCGTTGCCCAGTTTAAAGTATAGGGCTGGGCTTGCCCACGAGGCTAGGGAGAAAAGAGGGCACTGGGTGAGGAGAATGAAAAACACCTCCCTGAGGTTACAAACCACAGCCAGACATTCTCCTGCACTGGGGTTAAGGGTTGCCCTCCCAGCTGCTCATGATGTTTGCTGTCTGGAGGTCACTGTGGCCCCAGCTCTGCCAGTGGCTGCACACCCAGATGCTTCCTAAGCTGCTTGTCAGAACCATTAAAAAAAAAATCCCTTTACCAAGGATTTAACCTGATCTGGGGGGGGGTTGAGAGAGGGTGTGAGGAGCCATGGCAAGGGGTGACTTGGTAGTCTCTTACCCCAACCTGGCCAAAATGGCATTTCCAGAGTCAAAAATTAACATGTTTTGTGAGTATTCTTCTGAAAAAAACACAGCAGCCTGGTGCACATTTGTCTCTCGTTGGAGAACAAACTCCAGTTTCAAACTTTATTTGTATTGTGAGTTCTTTCTTGGTTGTGTCTGATAACAGGTGACCTCTTGCCACAGCCCTGCTTTAGAGTGGGATGTTTACCAGACCTCTGCCCCTCCCTGCTCTCCTCTTTTCCTTGACGTTTTAGCAGCTTTGTTATCTCTCAGGCTGCAAGTTAAAACTAAAATGGAATTCATTAAAAAATGGTGAATTGGCTGTAAGCAGTTGTGCACACACATGGAGCATGTGAACAGCAGCCCCGTTTCCTTCAGCAGCCAAGTGAAGAACAATTGAAGGAATTGGAATTTTTTTTATCTAGACAGAAATAGAGAAAAAGGAGTGTCAGGATCTCCAGGCAAAAATGAAGCCTGGAGAGAGAACAAAGGACTCAGAGTAGCAGAGTGGGTGGTGAGTGGTCTGACATGGATCCAGGCTTGGTCTGTGTCTACATGGAGCTGTTTCTGCCTGGTGCTGACTCTCCTTTGTCCCGGTGTAGGCACAGCCTGATGCAGATGTGTTGGCAGTACAACCCCAAAATGCGGCCAACCTTCATCGAGATCATCGAGATGCTGAAGGAGGACCTGCACCCCAGCTTCCAAGAGGTCTCCTTCTTCTACAGTGAGGAGAACAAACCTCTGGAAACAGAGGAGTATGAGATGGACTTCGAGAACATGGAGAGCATTCCCCTCGATCCCTCCTCGTACTCACAGAGAGACAAAGTCCTGGGGAGGGACAATGGACCCTCCATGGCCCTCAAGGGGAACTATGAAGAGCACATACCTTACACTCACATGAACGGTGGCAAGAAAAATGGGAGGATCCTCTCCATGCCCAGGTCAAGTCCTTCCTAACACTTCCTGTTTGGCCCAAGGGTTGCATCTGCTTTTTTTCCCCTCCACAAATCTCAGGACTCTTGTTATTGCTGCCACAGTGGATGACACACATCGAGGAACTCTGCAGATTTTTAATCATCCTAATGATTAATATTTTTTGGTGTTTTGTTGGGGTTTTTTTTGCCAAGTTGACTGGTTGTCAGTGGACTTATCTGTGAACATAAATTGAACATAAATGGAAGAGGTTTCCATGGCTGCTGTCCCTTCTGTAACCATGGTTGCAAAACAGGAAGCAACGGTGTAAGTTAAACCCAAGGAGGAGCCTCCATGTTTGCCAACACCAAAAAAAAAAAAAAAAAAAAAAGACAGAGAAACAGTGTGTAACGGTGCAGAACAGAACTTCTGCAGGACAAAAACAAACAAACCCAGCAAACGTTTCCAGTAGGATTCCAGGCTTTCAGGCACACTCTTCACTACAGCTGAAGGATTCAACACATCAGTTGGACGCGCCAGATCCTCAGATTGACCAATAGCTGCTGCTTTCCTACTTTGAAAATGGGTTAAAAACCCAGGGGTGCGTGTGTGTGCGTGCGTGTGTGCAGTATATTCTGTGGGGTGTATATGTAGAGCAAAAAATAGACACTTCTGGGTTTTTGTACATAAGTTTTGTATGTTCTCACAGAAGCTTTCCTCTTCTCGGAAGTGTGTATGTATCTTTCCTCCTCCCCCCCCTGTTTCCCTGGAGTGACTGAATCCTCAACAGATTATTTTTATACTAAGGACTCTTGGGAGTAGGTTTTCTCTCATTAACAAATGAGGAAAATGTGCTGGGAGCCAAAGGAGCAGAAATCTGAGATTTGTGGGTACTTTCAAGACCAAACAAAGTAGGAGTCCCCTGACCTGAGAGATAGGGAGTTTTCTGTCCTTACAGCATTGAGTATATATATTGTTTGTTGTAACATATTTTAAAATGTCTTTAGTTTAAATTTTAACTTCATATAAATTATTGACTGTTTATGATTCTTTTGGGGAGGGGAGAATGTTGGGGGATTGTTTGGTCTTAAAGTGGTCCAAAGATTTCAGAACTCACTAATTTTAGCCGAATACCCTTTCAGGAGCTGTGAAGCACATGTTGAGTTTATACTTGACAAGGCTTTCTAAAACTCTTTCCTGATTTACACGCTGCAGTCAGCTGGCTCCACTCGAAGCCCTGAGATAAAGTAGTTGGGACTTCACTTGCTTGATGGGGGCTGAAGGACACCAGAACATCCCAGGCTGAGTCCTGCTACTCCTGTGCCCCCACCTCCCCTTGTTGTGCCACTGAAGCAGCCAAGAGAGGAGGAGCAAGAACTCAAGCTGAAAAAAAGAGACACTAAAGGGGAGAGCAGGAGGTTTATGGGTCTGCAGGGAAGCAGAAGCTGGATGGGACTGTGGTGGGCTTCCTGCTGCCCATCTGCTGCTGCCCAGGCATCTGGCCTCATGCTGCCTCTAGCCCTTCCCTGCTCCTGGGATCCCCTGCCCACTGCTCTCAGCTCTTCAGGATGGTGACTTTTTGTCTTCTGGACTGTGCTTTGGTAGTTTTTTGGGGGTTTTGCTGCTGTTTGCCTAAAAGACAGAGATGATTTAGAGTGAGGTGTTTAGCTAAGAGTGGTGAAACTCCAGGTTGGCTCCTGGTGATGAGGAAGGTGCTGGCAGGGAGAAGTGCTAAAGCAAGGAATGGAGATGGGGATGTTGCAGGTCCTTGATATGCAGGAGGTATCTTTAAATGGGAGGCAGATGCTCCATCCCCTGCTTCCCCCCCTGGAGGAGCTTCTGCTCTCTGCCAGGAGAAAACAAACTTCTCCTGACTTGGTGTGAGTAAGGACACTGAAGTGGGGGCTGGCTTTTGATTCCAGCCCAGGAGGTGCTGAGGGTTTCTCCCTGGAATGAGGATGAACAAGGTTGGTCAGGAAACTCCTCTCCACCAGGAGAACGATGGACTCTGAGCACCACCAGGAGCTGCTGGGCCTTTGAACTGCTTGAATCTGGTTGGTTTGGGCAAAGATGGAAGGTGCAGGTTGCCCTGAAAGTTGAGTGGAAAACAGAGAGTCCAGACATGGGTGAAGAACCTTTGATTTCAAAAGGCCTCGTTTACATTTCCTCTGCTTTACCAAGTAATAACTGTTCAGCAGCTCTATAGTGCAGGAAAGAAGACATAATTCTCACACTTTTCTAAGGAGGGGGAGTTTTTATTATAAGAATTTTTTAATTTATTTTAATATATAAAACACTTTAAAAAAAAAAAAAGCAAAAAGAAAAAAAAAAAAGCAACAAACAAATTGTTTTCTTAACCACATAGAATGTGGAAATTTGTATCCGTGAAATCTTGGCGGGTGGATGTGGTGGGATTCTTTTTGTCCTGTTCTGGTGCAGTCTACCTCAGTGTTTCTTAAGGATATTTTTACTACTACGCACCTCTAAACCTGTTGAAATATTCTGGTCTGGACCTACTGTGGATCAGGGAAAATCAATATCAGCTGATTCCAATCCCAGGGACCACTCGCCAAAGGGAATGGGTGGGAGAACAGCTTGTCACTGCTCAGTGCTCATCGGAGCAGTAGTGACCAGAATTTGGATCTGATGTTCTGACAGCATCCTCCAAGTTCTGTCATGATTTGTAAAAAAAAAAAGAGCCAACAACAAACCCAAATATTAACAAAAGAGCCATTTAAATGTTTGCCCTTAAAGTAATGACTGCAAAATGGCTTCTTTCTGGAGGAGGATGTGCCAGCATGGAGCAGGGGCTCTGCTGGGTTGGGGTGAACGGGTCCTGCTGGTCCCAACATCCACCTTTTCCCAGCAGTATTTTAATAATATTATAAATTGTGGTGATTGTGACTGGGAAGAGAAGATCTTTTCTCTAAACCACCGTTGGAACCTTGTATTGGGTTTGGCTTTTCAACGTCGTCGATATTGGTTGGCCCTCTGGGATTTGCAGCTGAACAAGGGAACTGATGATGCCTGTGGCTTTGGGGACAGCCCCTTCCCACAGCTCATGGTGTCACCTTCACTCTGCACCAAACAGAGCACTTGTTTCTACCCAGTGCTGCTCAGCAAGATGATTCCAGTCGTCCTTTCTACCTTGTGCCAAGGGTGAGGACAGGTGGATGGTACTGGTGGTGAGGAGATGGGTTTTGTCCCTTTTTGAAACAAAAAAAACCTAAAAAAACCCAACAAAACCACCCCAAACCAACACGAGCAGTGTTTAAGATGCCACTCAACTCTAGAATTAGGAAGGATAAATGAACATCACTTGTAAAGCCCACCTCTCACTTCTGGAAAATCCTTTACCCTCAGCCTGCAGCTGATGCTTTGGTCTCTGTTGTTGGAAGATCCTCACCCTGGGGGGTTGCTGAAATCCCTCACTTGGATGTTGGCTTTTCAGGGACACTGGGGTTGTGTGCACGTTGAGATGGCACGTGCTAGGTGAAACCTTCTCTACCTGTGTTGCAAAGAGCTCCTGGCCAGGAAGGGCTGCTCTGCTTTCCTCGGGGGAGCTGCTGCTCCAAAATCCCTTTGGGATGAAAATCCCGTGGCTGTGGTGGGAGTGCTCACTGTTGCTCCTGCTGCGGCCAAGTGACAGCCAGGAGAGTTGGTTGAAGGGCTGGAGGAGGGCTGGAAGTGGGAAGCTCTTTCTTTTCTCGAGTTACCATCTGCTGGAGGGTTAGATCCTGCTCTTTGTGGGCAGAGAACTTCCCGCTGGCAGCGCGGGGCAGCAGGAGGGGCTCTGCTCCCTGTCCAGGAGCATCTGTACCCTCTTCTGCCTGATCTGGGGACAGGGAGGGTACCAGCGAGTAGCCAGAACTTTCTCTCTACAGCTGGTGAAGCAGGAGGTGTAAGAAGCAGCTTCCTGTGCTCTGCTGTGCGAGCAGAGGTTTGAAGCATGAGAGTTTCTCAGCCCCCGTTGCACGTGAAATGCAATTGCCACTTCCTGGACGCCTCTTGCAAATCTGGTACTTCTCCTGCAGAACAGGGCAGCAGCAGCACAAAGCTTGGCTGCTGGGTGAGGAACTTGTCTGTCTTGGCTGCTTGTAAATACTCTTATTGTGTTGTAAAATAGAAGAGCTAATAACATAAACTCCGTGCCAGCACTGGCCTGGGAAAGGTGATAGGAACTTGGCCATGCTGCAAGGAGGAGCTTTTTGGTTGCTCATAAAGCAGCTGTATTGGTATGGAAGAGGCTGCTCTTAGGTTGCTAAAGGGTACTCTTAATTTATGGGTAGTTTAGCTCTTTCCTCCTAAATTTGTATGATAGTGGTGGAACACTTTGCTTCATTTTAGTATGCTGCGTATGATGTTGGTATCTCTTTGGAAAAAACAATCTCAAAGTTGCTTTACTGTGTGTTACTTACCTGACTATGATGAAGGCAAACAGGCAGAGACAAGAGCAAGATGGGTGCTGTGTCAGTCATTCTCTGTTTTAGGAGAGGGAGAGAGGCAGTGGAGTTCCCTCTTCATGTCACTGACAGACCCTGGGGTGCTCCAGGCTGCGAGCAGTGATTCCTGATCCCAAGACTGGAACCTTGTTCTACAAGTCAGAAAGTATAAAAAAAAAAAAAAAAAAAAAATCTCTTTGTGCCATAAAAACCTTACTCTCAAGGCTGTGGATCCCCTGATGCATGTGAGATTGGTTCAGAGCCTGGAGTGAGCAAGAAACTGCAGAGAAACCCTCTGGTCCTGTGGCTCAGCCCCCCCCAAACTGTCCCTCGCTCTGGGGGATGCTCAGCAGGACCTTGGTCCTCTCTGGGGAACAGCTGGTGCCCCTCATAGTTTTCCTGTGTGTGTGGTCCAGGGAAAGGAGCTGTGGGATGGATTAAAATCAAGAAAATAGTTCAGAAATACATGAAATTCCAAATAAGGTTAGTTTGGTATTTGTATGAATTTAATTGAATTTGGCCTTTTTTCTTGTTTTTCTTTTTTTTTTTTTTTTTAATATATATTGCCTTCTGCTTGGCTCTGTGTTAACTCTGCTTGGATTCTGTCTGTGAATGTTGGTGTAAGAGCATTAATTACCATGTTCAACCTGTTCTGTTCTGGCTTGCCTTGTCACGAGCCTCACAAGAGTGAAGCCGATGGTGCAAGTGACCTGGGGAGGAATCTCCCGTTTTAATCCAATCTGCTGTCATTCAACGTGGATTTCTTTTGGCAATGAAACTGATTGTCCTTCTCAAAAGTGAGCACTTATTTCTTGCAGGGTCGGCAAATCGACTGCAGCACAATGCAAGCTATAAAGGGGACAGGTAGAGAAATGACTTTTTAAATCCTGTATAATAAAGTTAGTATTAACTCCTACAGCGTTGCTTTTGGTGGTCTTGTTTTGGCCAACAGCTTTACAAATGGTAGGAAATGATGTTTCTGGGAGTTGCTGAACCTGAGTCCAGTGGTTCAGTTGATGGAACGAAACTGGTTCTCAGTCCAGGGGGTCCCTTAGGTCAGGGGGACCTGGGAGAGTTCTGGCAGCTGCAGAGGAACCGTTGGTGAGGCTTAAATGTGGGCACAGAGACAGCTGAGTCCCAGTGTCACCAGTAAAGCCTGAGCTCAAATTACCTGAGAGGCCTGAGCTGGACTTAATGCCAAAGCTTTTCCGTTCATCTGGATTTTCCCAGCAGCATCCAGCAACATTTTAGTTTCCAAACACTCCCATAACCCAATCCCACGAGTGCTGCCTGAGGGTGAATTTTCGAGAGGCCGTTCCTAAATCTGAAAAGGGGGGGGAGGTGATTTCTGAAAGGAAAAGAGGTTCCTTGTGTTCCAGTCCAGGCAATTATTTTATTCATGGACTACCAAACCTGGGTTGTGTTTGATGACCTGCAGGGAAGGGGGTGCTAGATATCAGGGTTATCAAACACAGCCCAAAGCAAATGCTTTCTGCCTGCACTTAAATAACCTGAAGACACTTCCAGTTCCATATTAAGTGATGTTCTTTAGTTTCTTTTTCTGTTCAGTCTTGTTGCTCCTACTTTTCTCTCTGCCTATCTAAGGTTCCAGAACTCAGATAGTATTGCAGATACCTCTTCTTTGAAATACGGGATCAAATGTGCCATGATTTTTTTTTTTAACAAAGGAAGGAAAAAAAAAAAAAACAACCCTTCCCCTGGACTTATTTTTTCAATGTTTTCATATAGCAGAGCCAAGCAGTGACATGTACAGAAAACACCTTTGACTATTAAGACAAAAAAAAAAAAAAAAAAAAAAAAATCTTGCCGTGTGTCAGAATATTGAACAATTAACTGTTTATATTAAAATTGTGAATAAATTACCCAAGAATCACTGTTCATTTTGTGTCTGCAGTCTGTGCAGCCCTAAATGCTGCTTTACCACTGAGAAAGCACTAAATCCATGGCTTGGAATAAGCAAGACTTCTGGTTTGCAAAATGAATGGTGTTAAGGAAAAAAAACAAATCAGAACAAACAACAGATCTGCCAGTTCCAGGGCAGCTGATGCTTTGACTGATCCATGCTGGGCTGTTCCTCTGCGTGGAGTTTTTGGGAATCTGATGCCATCAGGTGAACACTGGGAAAGGATTCCTGCCTGAAACAGCCAGAGCTGCTGCTTCATAATGTAATTCTGGTTTTTTTCCATGTGCACAGATCCAGGCTTCCCTCCCTGTAGGCCATTCAAAACAAACTAAAACAAGCTGAGGATTTGCTTCCTCACCTCTCCTGCAGCCAAGCAGGGATTGCACCAGGAACTGTCTCACCACGCGTCCTGCAGGAGCTCGGGAGGTGGAAAATCTTTGCCTTAAATCTTGTTTTGCTTCACCAGAGGTGAGATTTCCTTCCTGATCAGCTGCACCAGCGGGGTGGGGGCCTCATCATTGCTGTTTTCCTTCTCGGTTCAGCTCTGCTGCCATCCAGCACCATCCAGGTTACAGTCTGTGGGATTGTCACCATCCGGAGCCACCGCCTGCTCCTGGCAGGATGGTGCAAGGATGCAGGAGGTGGAATTTGGGTTTGGGTTAAGATTTCTTTCCTCCTGGCTCTTTCCAGACACCCCATTATTCCTGTAGCCCTGCCTCCTCACTCCTCAGCCCTGGTGATACTGGTTTCTCTCTGCCCACACAGTTTGGGGCTGTTCTGGACCGCTGGGGAGCTCTGCCCCTTGAGAGGACTCCAGGGTATCCGTTCACACTCACCCAGTGAATTGTTAAAGAAGTGAGTAGCTGGATTTTCTTTGTGCTTTTTTTTTCAGAGGGGTTGAGGTGGATCCTCCCTGCACTCCTCATCCCAGTTCCTAACAAGTTCCAGCCCAAGGCTGGGAAGGAGGTGGTGGGGCTGGAATCATGCAGTGCTGATGCCACCTAGTGCCTCCAACCATGGGCTGGGACAAGGCACCGGGCTGGACCTTCTCCTCCTGCAGGGACACCAAGGAGGTGGGTGGCCTTTGGGTCTGATCAAGGCCCATCTGAAGATCTTTTATCCTGAGAGCAATGAGAAACAAAGTGGTGTTTGAAAATGTTTTGGAGTTGCCTCTACTGGCACTGGTTTGCTCTCCGGGGATCTTCAAATGTGAAATGAAGCAAAGCCACAGCTTGAACTCGCTGTCACAGGGGGTTTGGTGGCCTCCTCCAGGCTGCCCCCGTAGCCTCCAAACTGCTCCAGACACAGGGCAGGAGGAGGAGATTTTAGAATCACAGGATCATAGAATTGCTCAGCTGGAAAAGATCTTCAAGTTCATCAAGTCCAACCTCATCCTGACCCCATTTCCCTATTTCTGATGACCCCACTCATCCTTCTCCCAGCTAAGCACAACCCTTTGGCCCATCAGCTGAGGCAGCTGCCTGGCTGAGGAGGAGCAGCCCTGATCCTAATCGAGCTCTTGTGGACTTGAGAGAAATTAAACCTTAATTCCTCTTTGCTCTTGTGGTTTCCTGCAACATGGGGTAATTGCTGCTCCAAGCGCTGCCAAAGCTGCGGTCTCTGAGTGTGAGCAAATCCCCTGGTCAGGGCTGGGGCTGCCAGGACCCCTCTCTCTCCACCTTTCCCTGGTTTGGGGGGGGGGGGCATTGGGGCATGGCCATGCCTGGGGCTCTGTGTGGTGAGGGCAGAGGGACTGCTGCCTCCTGTCCCCCCCTTTGGGGGCTTTGGGTGTCTGTGTCCCACCGACTCGCATGGCTGTGGTTGGCACAGGGGGTTCTGTGTTTTGCCCCGTGTGGGACTGGGGAAGATTTTTTTAGGAAAAAATTCTTTATAGAGAGAGGGTGATCAGGGCTGCCTAGTGAGGTGGTGGATTTTCAGTCCCTGGAGATTTTTAAGAAGAAAGTGAAGGTGGCACTCAGTGCCATGGTCTGGGAACCACGGTGGCAGTGGATGAGGGGTTGGATTTGGTGATCTCAGAGATCCTTCCCAACCCAAACGATTCTGTGATTCTGTGACCGAGTCCTGGTGGGTGTCAGGTTGCTGCCCAAGGTCAACCCACGGCAGCAAAGGTGAAGGACTGGTTAAGAAGAGTTAACCCTGGTAGTGAGCAGCGGGTGCCAGGCCCACACGGAGCAGTTTTTCCCCGAAGGGAAGAGGAAGTGGCTCTGTGGCAATCGCTGTCCTGGCAGCCATTGGGGCTCAGCTGCTCTCTGGGCCTCCACGCCGGGAGCTTTGGGGTGCACAAACCCCCCCCCCAAGTGATTCTGTTGGACTCTCCATGAGCAAGGAGCAAGGGTCAGGGCAGCAGTGGGGGGGCTGTGGAATGGGAGGGGGGGGTTTGTTGGATTCGTTTGTGCCGTTGGGAAGGGGAAGCAGCGAGATGGCTGAGAGAGAGGCCCCCGTGAGCAACCCCACAGCTCGGCGGCTGCTGCCCTGATGAGTTTCCACTTCTTGCTTTGGAGGAGAAGCCGAGGCTCTGAGGTGCATGGGGAACCCTCTGGAGATGCCTCCAGCCCTCGGGGTAAGTCATCCCCTGCTCCTGCTCTGGCCCACATCTGGGCTGTCACTCCTCTTCCTCAGTGCCTCCTGAGGAAGCAGCTTTCCTGGTTCAGCCTCCCCACCCCGTGCTGGAAAGCAAAGCTTGGGCTGGGGAGCAGCACCCATGGGGAGCATCCCTGCTCGAGTGCAGAGGAGATGAGGTGTGGGGGTTTCACCAGGGGTAAAAGAGCTGAAGGCTTGTGGGGACACCAGGGCACAGCCACAGCTTGGCTGTGGGCCAAGGCCAGAGGGATCTGCACCCAAACCCCTCAAGACGCCCTCCAGGACTGCCTGTGGCAATAGTGTCATTGGGGAGGTGACACTGAGGGGATGTGGGGAGGGTTGTGCTGGGCAGGTGTGGAAAAGGCTTTGGCAGGACCCCAGAGTAGGCTCCATGCCAGGGAGGTGCCTGTGGCCATTCCCAAACCATCTGAGTTGTGCCCAGTGAGACCACGAGCTGGAGAGAAGGTTTGGTTTGGCCCATGAACCCAATAGCTTCACAGGGGTAAAACTTGACTTCTTCAGCTTGATCCAAGGGCTGGGAGCAAATTTTGGAGGTGTTCTGGGCTGTGGCACAGATGCCAATCAGGAGCAGTGGGCATGGAGCTGGGAATTCAGTCTCCTGGGTGAGTTTGGAGATAGCTGAGAGAGTTCCCACCTGCCTCCTGGGTGGGAAAGCTGAGAAGGGCTTGGAGAAAGGTTCCTTCCAGGGAATGGGGACTTGCTGTGAGCTGCAAGGTGATCCTGATGTTGCAGATGGACAGGGTCTCACACCTTTCCTTGCAGAAGCTCTGCCATGGCACTTGGAATTGATGGCAAAAGGTGTAAACACCAAGCCTGTGGTCCCAAGTCTCACCCCACAATTCTCAGGTGAGGGGTTCTGCAGGGGCAGAACCACCTTCAGGATGATGGTTTTTCAGGGTGATGGTTTTTCAGGGTGATGGATTGTCAGGCTGATGGTTTCCCCGACTGATAGCTGATCATGAAAGGAGCAAGGTGGGTTTGGCAGGGAGGGGAAGGGGGTTGCTGGGTGTTAGGAGTTTATTTTCTCTTCCCATCCGCAATCCTGGAGCGACCTTCAGAGGCTCCGAGTGCTCTGGGGCCATTTATCCCCCTAACCCCGCTGTAGGAAGTCACTGACCCAACACACAGGTGGGAATGCCAGAGACCAGGAATTTCTCTCTGGCTACAGCTCCCATCAGCTGATGCTTCTGACAAAACACTTGGCTCCTCCACTCCCCCCTTGGCAGCCCCTGCAGCGCTGCCTCAGACCGCGCTGAGCTCTGCCCTGCTCCCTGCTCTCAGCTCCTGCTCGGGGCTCTCACCTCACACAGGGCTCCCAAATGTCAGATTCCCTGCTCAACCATTCCTGGCCCTCCTTCTCGAAGCGCTGGAAGAAGAGATGGTCCTTTAAGAGAGGTAACAGCCCAGGGTGCAGGGCGTGAGGTCTGAGCAGGGTGTGGGGGGCAATGAGGGTGTTGGGGACACAACGTCCCGGCTGGGCTGGGAGCAAGGAGGGTTGGGGACCCCGGGCAGAGCTTGGTTGGTGCTGGGTGCACCCTGTTTCTCAATGTTGGGGGGGGTTATGCTGCCTAAATGTTGGTTAAAGCTTTTCCTTCCCTTTCATCTTCTTTCCAAGGCATGCCCATGATTTTAGGAGCTGGGCAATGGGTTAAATTATCAGCCTCCTGGTTTTGTCGGGGATTTGAGTGGGTGCTGCACGTCCTGGGGTTTGCAGGGAGCTCTCCCTTGGGTGCCAGGCCAAGGCTGAGCCTTAGGGTAGGAGTTTGGGGGTTGAGCAGATGCTGGGGAAAAAAGATTTTGGTGGAGGGCAGCCTTTGGTAGAGGGCTGGCAGCACAGCCCCTGCGTTTGGAGCAGGGGAAACCAGGAGGTTGGGGTGGCACCATCTGGGCCTGGCAGTGCCCCAGGGTGAGGAGGGGAAATGTGTGAACTGCACTCCTTCCTGCATGGAGTGCTGGGACCTGGAAAGAGGGAAATGAGGGAAACAGGAGGTTTGCAGTCCCCAGTGAGCTGGGTGCTTCTCTCCTTGCCCCCAAACATCACTTTCAGGGGGGGCGGGATGCTTTTGGGGACTGTGGCATTGGAGCTCCTGATCCCCTTTCTCCCTCATTATTCCCCTCTCTTCTGCCCCAGTTCTCCTCAGATGTGGATGTGCAGGAGCCCAAAATCCAAAGTGAGTGGTCAGAGGAAGGTTATCTCAGAGCAGCTCTGAGCAGTGGTGAGGATTCCCCTCTCCCCAGTGCCTGTGGGGCAGCTCTGGGCTCACTGGGAAGGCTCGGGGGGGCAGGGGGGGAGCACGACTCATTTCTGTCATATATTTTTATACTGAATAAATCAGCCTCACAGGGCTCACAAGCTCTGACAGCTCTGGGCAGTGTCTCAGCAGAGCTCTCTGTCCCTGTCCCCAGTGTTTAGAACATTTGGGTCTCTGCTCCTCTTCAGGGCACTCGTGGTGCTGGGTGGGACCTTCCCCAGTGACTGCAGAAAGCTGCAAAGTCCTGACTCTTGTTTTGTTTTGTTTTGTTGGTTTTTTGGGGGGGCTTTTTTGTGACTTGGAGATGATCAGAGGGGAGATGTGAATCCCTCTGAGCCCTCCTGCAGCTGAGAGGAACCCAGGGCTGTGCTGGCTCCTGACTCTCCTGGCCCTTCATGCCCAAAACCCGGGCCCCAAGCAGAGTGATAAGGCAGCTGCTGGCTCTGCAGCCCCATGCAGGGTTGGACGCCTTATCTCCAACCCCGACAGCTGCCAAGGGTGGGAATGTGGGGCCCAGAGCAGGCAAAGGACTGAGCTTCACCCCAGTTTGGCACAGGGCTGCCCAGAGGGATTGCCCCATAGCCCCAGGTGGGAGCCAGGAGGAGATGGGATCATTGGTGTTTCTATTATCTGTGATGCCCTCTCTGGTTTCCCAACACTCTCTACCCCTGATTGCTGGGAACTGCCTGGGATATTCCAGCCTTTCCTTCCTCCTGCATGGTTTCACACTCAGAAATCAGCAATCCCTTTGTGCCACTGCATTTGGCGTGGTCATTCCCCAATGGAAAGGCAGAGAGAGCCTCTGAGGCTTGGAGGATGTGACCCCTGTACTGGGAGCTCCCATCCACGTTTCCTCTGGTGTTTCCCACACCAGCCAGGCTCCAGGGGGACTGCAGCATCCTGCTCCAAGCCACGGAGAGGGCAGGGAAGGATGGATCCCTGCTGGCAGAGCTGCTCTGGGGCTGTGACCCACCCATGGGGGAGGCTGCAGGAGGGAGGTTTGGGCTGCAGGTCTGAAGGGTTTCAGTCTTTGTTGGGCTCCCAGTGGGCCTTGCAGAGAGCAACGTGGACTTTTCTTCCTTGAGACAAACAGCTCAGCTGCTCAATCTTCCTGTCCCCACAGCATCCAAAGCCCTCGAGACTTTCCCAGGCTGCCACATGCAGGGAACGTCGGTCCCTGCTTCCTTCCTCCCCAAGCAGAAGCCCAGATTTGTCACTTTTTTTTTTCTGCTGCAAACTCTGGCCAAGTCCAGCAGAGCTCCACTGGTGTGCAGGGACCTGCCCAGCCCAGGCAGTGACTCTTCCTCCCCAGCTCTGCCCTGGGAATTCCTGGGATGAGGCTTCTCCTTGCAGCAATAACCTTTTATGGTTCCCAGCCAGAGGCAAATTAAGCAACTGCAATCCTTGAATCTGCTTAATGTCCTCCCTCAGCAAACAGCCTGTTTGTTCCTGCAAGTGTCATTTTTGTCATCCCATCTCCAGCTTCAGCTGAAGAAAGTTGACCCCTGCTGCCTGCCATGCCTGAGGACCTGGCATGTCCCATCCCCTTCCCACCAGGATGGAGTCTGGGGCCATCCAAAGAGCCTCCAGAGCCTCCAGAGCTTTGCTGACAGATGCTTCACCACCTTCATCCCGAAACCAGGAATGTTCCCAGCCCCTCAGCCCTGCTTCCCTCCCCTGCATGTCCCCCCAGAGCCTTTCCTTGCTCCCTCTGCCAGAACCTGAAGGTGTTTTCCCTCCAGCAGCCTGAGGGTCCTCCCAGCTTGGCTCCAGCCATGGTGACAGCTCAGCACCAACCCACCCAGCTGGTGGGGAGCCCTGAATTGTCATCTCTGCTGCTCAGACATTGCCTAAAATGGTCTCCCCATTGCTGTAGCCACAGGAGCTGAGGCCACCAGAGAGAGCCTGGCTGCAAAACTGATTTATTGCCTGTTGAACAGGAGTGTCTGAAGCCTCTGAGGAGGATCTGAGTTGTTTGGTGGGTCTGGAGGGGGAGGTCTGTTGACTCCAGGTTGTGTCTTGGCCAAGTCCTGAGAGCTGTATGGCACAGGCAGAACACAGGGAATATTTTCCAGGCCTCTGAGGAGCTGACTCTGTTCCAGAGATCCACTTCAGAGCTGCAGCCTGGTGGAAGCTCAGTGTAGCCTTGGCAGGACAGTCACACTCTGCTTGGGAGGAAAAAAATACCACTTCTTTGTTTTAGCTGAATCTGGGGTCAGGGCTCTGGCCTCTGTCAGGCCACAGCATGTCAGCTCCTGCAGCTCCATCCCTGCTCCCTCCTGGGGTTTTCTTGATTTTCTGCTGCTGGTTTGCTGCTGTGAGGGCAGGGAATTTCCTTTGCCTACCTTCCTTGGGTTATTTATCCCCCTGGGATCCTCCCTATCACCTGCCTTCTCCCTCTCCATCTTTTCTACCTTCATCCCAGCCTGTTTTGGGGCTTCAGTGGCTTTTACTGATATTTGGCCACTCAGTTTCCTACAAGCTCATGCCCAAACCTGCACTGCTCCAAATGTCTGTTCACTTCAAAATGCTGCTTTTTGGTTACCAGTAATCAGAAGCAACCCAGGAGCATCTGAGGGACACAGAAGGTGATGTCCAGCAGCTCACTGAACCTCTGCCAGCTCTCACATTAGAGATGCAGCTCAAGGACATCCTGGGCAGGAATCTGTCTCTGAATTCCCAATGCCTTGGGAAGGAAATCCTGCAACCCTGCTATAAAATCTTGGTGCAGATTTTCTTTGCTCTTAAGAGTTAGGAAACCCTTCATTAAAACACTGCCTGCACAGTGTGATTTCTTTCTCTGTTCTTTATCAGCAGCTTGAAATCACTGCACGTGTTTGAACACACCAGACCTTCCTCCAAACACAAAATCTGGCAGAAGGATCCAAGGGGACAAACCTCCAAGCTCTCCCTCTCCCCCATGCAATTTCTGTCTGCCTTGTGTGACACTGGGCCCCACAGCAGGATGCAAGGTTTCCAGGAGGGCATTTCTGAACAGTATCTTCCTCACATCTGTGTTTTTTACACTTTCCTGCTGCCTGACAGGTTTCTAGTAGTTTCTTGCTGGATTTTCCCCCCTGGATACAGCCACTTCCAGGATCTTGCTATTGTTCTCTGCATCTTCAGAGATCCACCACCATGCTTCAGGAAACAGCCAGGCACTTTTTTTTTTTATTATTTTTTTTTTCATCTTCTTCATCTTTGTATCTCTAAGGACTAAAAGGCCTCTGTGAATCATGCTCAGAGATGGTGGCAAAGGTTTTGAGTGTGTCTTGTGTCTCAGTCAGCTGGACATCTACCATCCAGCCTCTCCAGACCTTGGTTTTGTTCCTCAGTGAGTTATCAGATGGTGGACACACACTCAGGTTCATGTTCCTGCGTGGGGAAAACCCACAGGAGAGAGCCAGCACCCAGGGGATTTATTGTTCTGCACATTCAGCATTGCCTGGAGTCACTATTTTGCCTCCAGTTTGGCCTCCCAGTAGCATCCTTTATTCCTTAAGGATGAAAATAACATCAGTCAGTAGGGGCTTTTTTTCTTGATTCCAGCTTTAAAAGTCCATAATGTCAGTAACAGCTGTAAAAATGGGCTTAATTCTTTTTGCTTTACTCCAGGAACAGCCTCTGGGGCTCAGAGCATGTTATCAGGGTCTGGCAGGGATGGTCCCTCCTTGCATGTGCCATGGCTCAAGGAATGAAGCAGCAGGATCAAGGTTCCCTGAGGATCAAGGCCTCTGGGGTCCAGAGGTTGCTTGGCAGTGCCAAGTGGAGGGCAAGGGACCAGAGGGCCACGTGGAGGTGATGCTTGATGTCACCTCTCCCTGCACGATCCCTCTGGGCCATCTCCTCACGTGCTGTCACCTTCTCCACCTTGCAGGGTCTGACTGCAAACCATGCTTACAGGACTTCACTCACCCCAGCCCCCCAGGTTTGGGGTGTCCCAACCCCAAAAGCTTCCTCCCCTCCCTGATTGCTGAGGATGACACCTTCTCCACCAGCATGGCTGAAGAAAAGGCAAGTGTCCTCTGTCCTCCTGCTGCCACTGTGGGAGGCAGGAGCCAGACACAAGCTGAGTGGTCAGCACTGTGTTCAGAGGCTTCTCTGGTGGGATAAGGCATGGGGGGAAAAGGGTGATGATCCAGACTCTGAGGAATACAAGGTTATGATGTTGCTTCTGCTGCTGGGAAATATCTTTGCTCTCTGCTCTGTACAGGGGAATGGGGCCCAGGGAGAACGTGGGGAGCAGAAGAAGCAGAGCTGGTGGGGCTGGCTGCCAGGTGCAGGAGGAGAGAGCTCCTGTTAGAGTCTGGTTTGAGACAGCCAGCTGCAGGTGGGCTGTTTGCCAGGAGAAGGGAGAGAAAAGCAGCTTCTGCTCTTTGTGGGTGGTGTCCCCCTCCATGGGGTGGGTGCAAGGCTTTCAGCTGGGATCCAGGTGCTCAGGCTGAGCTGCTGCTGCCTTTGCAGGAGGACTCTTCTTCCACAGAGCTGGATGTCCCAGCAGTGGATTTGCAGAGCAGCACTGAGGATCTCCTCTCAGACCCTGCTCTCCATGGCACGGAGTACTACAGAGATCTGGAATTCCTGAGCTCACCAATTCCCAAAACAACACCAGAGGCAGCAGCACAGCCCGAGCCAGCAGCCCAGCCCATGTCTGCTGTTCAGTTCCTGGAGGAGAGAGCAGGGGCTCTACCCAAAATGCCCCCAGATCTTGCTTTTTCCAACCCTGTTTCCTGCTCTGTGCCTTACGACGAGGCTGCCTGCTGCTTGCTGAGCAGGGCTGGGGGCTGCTCGTGGGCAGCAGTGCCAGAAGGTGGGACCAGCACCTTGGAGTGCCCTGAAAGGGCAGGAGAAAAGGAGGAGGCCAAGGAGTCCTTCCCAACACTGCTGAGATCCATGTCTACCTCTCGGAGGCACAGCTGGGAGGAGGCTCTGTCACCCGGGGACTGCAAGCGCAGGTAAAGCAATATTTGGGCAATTTTTGGTGGGTTTGGGGACAATGATGCTGAGTTGGAGCCACTGCACTGCCCTGAGCTCCCTCCCTGCTGCTGGGTGAGCTCCCTCCCTCCTCAACATCTGCCAAAGTATCTGGATACCTGGGGCTGGGTGGGATGTGGAGGAAGAGATGCTAAGGCAGTAAGAGGCTTTAATGTCTCCTTGGCAGTAGGAAGCTCTCTTTTCCTGGTCTTGGGGCTGGGAAGAGGATTTTCCATCTGGGTGAGTTCATTCCTGTCTGGAGGGACCCTTGAGCAGCATCACCTGATGGTCTCCATCCTCTGCCTCCCAGGGAACTTTGCCCAACCCTAGTAGGACTGAGAGTTGTGTCAAATCCTTTCTCTTCTTGTCTGTGAGCTGGGTTGGTGGGGTCTGGGCCCGCAATGTCCCCCAAGCTTTGCCCTCCCTGTGCCTGCAGGGGACAGTGCATATTGTGACATGATGCTGAGCTCTGGCTGGCAGCAGTTTCCAGGCCTGGAAACTTGCCACTCCAGGTTCCTCCACTCATCCTTCCCCTGCTGACAAATGTATTGATCTCCTGGATAACTGGGAATTAGCCAGCAAGAGCTATTTTTATCCATCTCCTCCTTATAAGGTACCTTAAAATTGTCTCAGCCTGAAATCTTGGCAGTTCTTTGTCAAGCTCAGACTTTGGTGCTCAGACCTGGTGCTGTTCCAGGTGCCTCTGGATCAGTCACAGTTTATGCTGTGGAACAGGCACGTGAGAGGTGGTGGCACAGAGCTGCTGGCAGTGTCAGGGACTCGTTCAGTCCCCTGGCTGAGCCTGGGGACAGAAAAGGGGACTACACCCCACTCTCCCCTAAGCAAATGCTTCCTGAAGCCTGTGCCTGGCAGCAGGGATGAAGTGACAGTGATCTGCAGACAGAATCTATGCAGGGAGGAAGATTTTCCACCCAGCCCTAGCCCTCATTTTGCTCCCATGCTCCTGGCACTGCATGGGATTGCTGACATGGGTTCCAGTCAGGAACCCCGGGGGGCACTGGGGGAGATGGTCCCCATCTCATTTCCCAGAAAAGGATTTTTTTTTTTTTTTTTCCTTCCTGGAAGCTGGGCCCTGGTGGGAAGAGTATTTGCATCCTGCTGTCACTGTGATGATTGGATAAACAACAACAACATCTGCCATTCCTGAAGGACCAGAGGGACTTCCCTGACACTGCAGCTCTCCTGCAGGCCAGGCTGCTCTCTGGGTGCCTGCACAGTCTTAGGGTATCAGATATCTAAGGGATCAGTGATCCCAGTGCCCCAGGAGCTGTTTGTGACATTCTGAGGACTTGGTGTCCTGGCTGATGTTCCCTGGCATTTCCTTTTCCACCTACCTGCTGTGGTCACCCTCCTTGACCCAGCTGCATGAGCTCTTCAGGACTTTTCAGCCCATTGCAGGGCCAGGGTGATGATGGGCACAGTGAGGTGGGCACCTGCTAACCTGGTGTGTTCTTCTGCCCTGAATTAGGTTCAGCCTGGATGCCACTGAGATGGGCAGTGACCCAGAGCAGGAGGATGTGGAGAAGAGGAGCAAGTCCTGCCCACGGCCTCCTGTGTCCCTTCAGCTGCCCAAAGGGGAACTGGAAAGTTGGAGGAGCAGAGGGGGTGGCATGGTGATCAAAGTGGAGATTGAGCCATTGTGCCCCAACCACAGGCTCAGCCCTGGCCTGGAGGAGGGGGTGAGTGTGCCAGGGGGGTGGCACCCCAGGGTGAGGTGTAGGGGTGCAGGAGGCAATGCATGCAGATGCTGGCAGCAGGCTGGACTCCTGTGCCAGCCTTGAATCAGGGACACCAGGAGGGTGTCTCTGACCTGGGACAAACTGCCCCTTCTCACAGGAAAAAAGCCTTGGGAGCTGGCTGGTTCACAGCCCTCTTTTTCCATCAATCCAGTTGGAATTTCCCTTGCTGCAGCTTGGGCCTCCTGCCTCTTGTCCTGTCACCTTTGCCCCTGGTGCCCAAAGGACCAAAAATGCCCATTTTACTTCTCCAGGCATGTGGCAGCAACGGGAAGAGACTGAGGTCCAAGTCTGTCCCATCAGCCTGTGAGACAGTTGCCTCCCCTCAGGTTCCTTGCAATTTCAACACTTCTCTTCCAGCTGGGGAAGGTTGGTATGGACTCTCTCTATGGCATTAAATGAGTTCAAGATATTTGTGATTAAGAAGATAAAGAACTGGAGACGTAGGCTTTGCAAGCCTAGAGATCCTCTGCTCTTCCCTTCCACATGGTCTGGGGAGCTCCTGAGATTAAAAGGCAACTTTGGGTCTGATCCTGGCTAAGTTAGGTGCAGACATGCCTGTCCCCAGTGACACATTGCCACATAACCTCTGCATCACTCACCTGTGCATCACACAAGGCAAAGATTTCCCAGGGACAAAAGGCACTGCTTCAGCTGCCCGGGTTTAAAGGTGTCTTTTCTCCTAAAAGGAGAAAGAATGGGGGAAAAATGTGGTCTGTGGGCAGCCCCCCTCTGATAGCAGTGCCCAGGGCAAACCAGGATCTCTGATGAGAGTGTTTTGTGTTCCAGATGTTGAACCCTCTGCTCTGGAGATGCTGGAGAAGGACCATGTGTCCCCAGACCACGTGTAGGTATTGTCAGTCCTGGCTCTTTGGAGATGGTGGAAGGTTCTTGAGTGTATCTGAGCTACTGGAGCTGCCATAGCAAAGGAGATCCCATTCTGTGCTGGGGCACAGCTGAGTAGCTGGTTGTAAACCACCACCTGATGCTTTGCGGGGTGCAGAATGTCTTTGTCACAGCATTTTCTAACCTCTCCATTTTCTTTTCCTCCCTGGTAGGCTAATTGTCCAGCAGGTACTTCTGGAGCTGAAACAATACCATGGGTAAGTGTGTCTGAGAGAGGGATGTGGGTGAGGAGGTCATGAGTCTCCCTAGGACCCACCTGGCAAATGACAGAGGGGCAAATCCCCAGGGTACCAGAATCCCCAGGGTACCAGAATCCCCAGGGTACCAGGATCCCTGTGCTCCTCCAATGAAACCAGGGTAGAACTGCAAGGAGAAGGAGTAACTGGAAACATGGTTCTGCTCTGTCTCCAAAGCTGAGCTTCCTGCTGACCCAAAAGTTCTGCTCTCACGTTCTTTGCTGTGTGTCTGATGTCTTCTCCCTGCACAGGGCTAAGCAGAGAGCTCACACACAAGAAGGGAGTGATTCTTCCCAGCAGAACCTCACCTGGTTTGAGTTCCTGACCAATGAGTAAGTGAGACAGAGAGTAACCCCCATACTCTGTGTCACCAGAGCAGCCTCATCTCCAGCCCAACTCCACCAAAGTTCTGCAGCCCTGCTGATACTGTGTGCAGGGCACTGGTGTCTGCAGTGGCTCAGCCAGGACTGGAGCCTTCTTCTGCCTCACACTGAACAAAACACAGAGGCAGCCAGGCCTCACACACATAATTTGAAAGTTCAGCTCCTTGTTTGCAAGTGTCCCAGTAATAAATGACATGACTGATGCCAAACCAGATCCCTCAGGAGAAGGAGTTCTAAAGTAATGCTTCAGATGAAGCTCATCAGTGATCTCTTTGCACTTGCTCAGTTCACTTCCCCCTGGTGAAGGTGGTCTTGGTGTTGTTTCAGAAATGAGGAGAGTGGAAAGGTTGATAAAGCAGAGAAAGGCACCAAGGTGATGAGACGTCTGAGTTCCCTGCGGAGCCGAGTCACCGGGTCCTGGCAGAAGGATAAGGTGAGGGAGAAATGATCCTTTTCTGGGATTCTGTTGAATTCTTCAGGTAGAAAGGGGCTCTGAGCCCAGGGACCAGCTAGTTCAATTGATTTGGGATGGCTGAGGCCTCTCCATCTGTTGGCAAATTCACTGTGACCCCTAACATAACACACTGCACAGACTGACCCCCCAGAATTCATCCCCCTGGGCTCCAGGGGACATTCTGGCTGCTCTCCTGGTGTTGTGTGAGTTGTACAGAGCAGGAGAGGAGAGTTTTGGCCAGGAGCACCCAATGTGGCAAGGAGGAGAGACTGCAGAGAGGCAAAACCTGTGTCCTGCCCATTGGACCTTGCCTAGAGGGGCTGGCCTGAGCCTTAGGAAGAGCATTTGGGAATGCATTTGGGAAGAGCATTAGGATCCCAAGGGCTGGAGCACAAAGGTGCTCACTGTAGGTGCTCACACCAACTTTCTGCATGCTTCTTTTTACCAGCAGGGAAAGGAAAATGTGGGCAGTGGAAGGCCAGTGATGGAGCTGTGGTTTTCTCTCCTTCCAGGGTAAGAACAAAGAGCAGCCAAAAGAGAGGGAGAAGGAAAAAGAGACAAAGGAGCCCAAAGAGAGGTGGAAAGAGATCAACAGGCACCAGCTTGTGCCAGGGGTTTTCTCCAGCTGCACCAGCTGCTCACTGTGTGCCAAACCTCTTGTGAATAAAAGTGGTCTGCAGTGCCTGAGTGAGTATGTCTGGCACCAGCTGCTCCCACCCAGCCTGACTGCAACCCTCTCCCCGACCTCCCTCTGGCCCAGGTCAGCTCTTCCTCTGCCTAAATGAGCCTCATGGATTGCTTCATTCTTCTGCCTGGCTTGACTGGACCCCACCACCATGCTTGGCCTGGCTTGGCTGTTTCACCAGATTGTTGAAATGATCCTTAAATCCTGCCTGGCAATAGCTGATCCTTATTTCATTTGACTGCTTGACCATTTCCTGCCCACTTTTCCCAAAGGAGGGTTCTAGGTCAACTTTTCCTTTATTTTTTTTTTTTTCCCCCCACAAAATTCTGCTTTGCCCAAGCAAATATCCCTGCTGCCTGAGTGAAACTGGATCTTTTGGGCCAGTTTTCACAGCTGCAGTGATTTCTCAGCTCAGCTTCTGCCCCATGCACTGGCACGGGGATTTCCAGAGCATCCAAAACTTTATTAACTAACACAAAAGTCAAACGGTGCCTCCCCGAAGCTGCAGGGGTCAGATTGTTGCTTTACAGACACAAATAGTGCACAGGCTGCTGCTCTTCTGATGTGTGTCCCTGTACTGTCACCGTGGCATTGCTGCCTGGCTTTGGCTGATGGACAAACCCTGTCCCTCCTCTTTGGTCCCACTCAGAGCACTGAAGAACATTTTTAATTCCCAAGAGACCATCTGAGGGCAGAAAAAAAAAAAAACCACAAACATATAAAAACTTCTGGAAAGGAAAGAATTGCTCTCTTTCTCCACCCTGCATCCTCAAACAATGATTGCTCTTCAGTAAGAGTCTCTCTTAAGGTCAGTAAAACCCTCCTGGGGGGCATCAAGGAGCTGGCTGCTCCTGGATAGGCACTGTTGGAAGAAGTGTGTTTTCCCTTGAGTGCAGCTGGAAGGAAACTGGAAAGGACCAGAGGTTCAGCAGTTAGTGGACATTTTGCAGGTGTCACAGCAAAAAGCAGGGAGCTGAGTGCTTTGTATTTAGAGAGAATCCAAATATTAGGAGAGGTGGCAGAGTTATGCCCTGTTAGTCCTTTCTGAGGAACCTCCCAGCAGAGGTTCTCTTTGCAGTCCTGGGTGCTGCTTTAGAACAAATTTCTGAGCTGGAGAGGACACCAGACAGTCCTTGATCCCCAGTGCACCAAGAGCTGGGAGCTGTGTTCTGAAGGGTCTTGAGAACCCCGAGGTCACTGCTGGTGTGAGTGATTTTTTTTTTTTTCTGTGGAGTTCTGTGGTTTGGAGTGCAGGGGTTGGAGCTGCAGGTGAAACAGGAGTCTGGCTCAGCATCTGCCATCCATCCCAAACCTGGGGGGGTTGGACAGGAGTTGCAATAACCTTTATGGTTTTTCTCTGTCTTCTTGAGGCTTCCTAACACTCAGGAGAAAAACTCCAGGGTGGTTGAGGAACTGGTTTGTGTTTGGGTCTGTCTGACATCTCCTTTGGCTTTCTGGGCTGCTCAGGGATACGAGGCCCAGGGTCATTTTTTGTGTGTTCCCTTTGCAGGGGCTTGAACTGGAGAACTGGGGAGGGTTCTGAGATGTTCCTGAAAATTAACAGCCTGGTTGCAGTCAGATCTGGAATGGGACTTGTGTGACAAGAATTGGATATATTTGGATTATGTTGGGCTGAATCCTTTGTGAACTGCTTCTGGGTGGTGGAGTTGCCAGTTGGTATCAGATTCTCCCGGTATTGTGGCTGACAAACCACTGATAGAGCTCTTGAAAAGCAAACCTTGGGGCCAGTGTGTAGCCTGAGTAGCTCTCCTGCTTTTCAGAAGAGCAATTTGCTCTGTTGGGGCTCAGTCTGAGCTGTGGTTGCTGCCAGGATCTGAGGATATTTGGCTGCTCCTCTTGTTTTCTCATCATGAACTCTCACCATCTATAAGCTCCGGTCCCCAGGCAGCTCTCTCGTCCATCTCATGGTCAGGAGCTGTTGTTGATGTTCTTTCTCCTCTTCACGGTATTTTTAACAGCAGCACCACCACGTGGTAGAAAAACAAAAGACGGGCATGGAAAGAAATGACAAGAAAAGATGGGAAAGAAAAAGGGATGGGCTGAAGCCCGGGGAAGGAAAGATGGGGAAATGATTGGGAAGCTGGAGGTCATGCTGTGGACAGAAAGTTTTGTGGCTTCCACGACTGTGCTGAAATAGAGGAGTGAGAGCACTTGTTAGAGGAAGAAAAAGGAGGAGGAATTCTACTTTTAATGCAAAGAATCCTCGTTCTGCTAGAAGCATCCATGTGAGTGGCTACCTAAACCCTCCCATCCATCCTTACACCACAAAGCCAAAGTCTCCCAGGAAAGGAGGAGAGGAGACTGTGTCAAAGACCACAGATGTGGGATTGTTTCTTCAGTTCCAAGTTTTGGAGTCTCACAAATGTGATGTTAGGAGCCTGGCAGGACTGGAAAAAGAAAAGAGGAATATTTGCAGCCTCTGGGATCTCAACACCCAAGCTTTGCTGCTACGTAAACTTTGAGCTGTGAGTCTGTAGGTTTCTTGTTCACCTGGAAATGGAGAAAGCTCCTTTTGAGCCTTTGCTGTCATGGGTTTAGAAAATTCTGTGCCTAAATTAATCCCCTCTTATAAACATGCTTCCAGAGTTTATGCAACAGGAGTTAGATGAGTCCCAGGAAAGCCCTGACAGGGGGGGAGGGCTCTCCAAGCAGGCTTTTTTTTTTTTTTTAAATAAGGTGAATCTTTCTGAATAATACAGGCTGTGCTGGACACCAGACTGTCCACCTGTCCCAGGCTAACCCTTGCTGGTTGCTTTGGTAGAGAGGCTGATTTATTAAAAAATTCTATAAAGTCTGCTTTCCAGGACTTACTTAAGGCACATTGTAAAAAAGTGTTTGGAGAACCATTTCCTTTCCCACAATGGTCCTGTGGTTTAATGGAGGACACGGGTCTCTGCAGTTTGTCAGGCAAACCTCCTCCACCATGGTGGTTTTTTTATCTGTAAGTTGAGACCAGAATGGCCCTTGGTTTGGCTTGAAATTTGGTGTGAAATTCACTTCTTACTTGGCACGCTTTTAGGATCCCCACTACAGCCCCAATAGGCTGATACAGGAATGATAGTTTTGGCTTATAATAAGGAGGAATTACTTGATTTAATTTTTTTTTTTTAAATTCTAAAAGTTCTGGTCATAGCCTACACAGAGCCCTGAATAATCTGAAAAGCAGCAGGCAAGCTGAAACTTTGCATTTCTGGAGGGAGACACAGCAGCCAAAAAGCTTCTCTTTAGGGGAAGAAAAGAGGTTTGGCTGCTGTAACATGATGACAGTGATAAATGTACTGGGAGTCCCACTTGGAATAAACGATTACTGACAGAAGTCCAAATAAAACAGACAAAACCAGAGTGACTGTGAGAGGCTGGGAGTGAGCAGGGTTACAAGTGAGGCAGGATCTAAAGCAAATGTGAACGTGGTCTGCAGCACTGGTTTCAGAGGCAAGACTGACTGTGCTATGAGTCTGCTGACACAGAGCTGGCCAGGCTGAACTCTGGAGGTTTTAGAGAAGGGAGCTGAAGAATAGATTATTTTTAGTGCTTCTTCTTTTCTGCTTTTCACTTTTTTTTTTTTTTTTCATATCTGGACCGTATTGCTTTGATCTGGAACATCTCTTGGGTGCTGGTCTTTGCATTCCCTGATAAAATGTCATCATCTTCTCCACTTGGCCTGGCAAAAGCATAAGGCTGCATGGCAGTAATCTACCCACAATTCATCCACTAAGAAATCTTTTGTTACTATAGAATTACACAGGATTAGAAAGTTGGTTCTATTCTCTTCTTTGCAACCCAAACCTTAGCTCTAAGCTATGGAGTCTTTCAGCTGGTTGCTGTGCCAGATTTTGCACTGATTTTGTGGAGATGCCCCGGGGCCAGCCGTGCAAGCACAGCACGTTCTCTCCAGCTGTAGTTGGGCAATCTCCAATGCTTTGCTTTTATATTATAGCGAAGGACAAAGTTTGAAGTGTCTAAGGATTAATCTGTCACCAAGTGACAGCCAGCTGTTTACCCCCAAACTGCTTTATTTAATGACTATTTGACTGCAGTGCTGGGAGGCTGCAATAAACGACCGAGACCTTATTGTACTTAGTCCTGAAGCAGCACAAAAGGGAACATTTTTTAAAAGCTTGCAAGTATGAGATGAAGAGAAGAAAAAATAAAACTGATTTAACAGGTCGCACTGTGGAAACCAGAGACAATATTGCTCCCGTGGTAGTCTAGGATTTCAGCATATTTCCAACCCAAACAGTGGCAGGTGCTTTCAAAGCTGAACAGGAAAGCTGTAGGGTAAATTGTGAGTTTGTTTTGTCATGGAGGGTGTTGTGTTTTCAGGCCAGACAGGCAGCATGGATGTGTGTGATATAAAATATGACAAACTTGCAAGGGAGATGAGCATTTTAAATCCTCAGGGTGAATCACAGATCAGGAGGTAAGGTTAGGTTGGGTTAAGGTTAGGTCACAAGCTCTTCCAATTTCTCCTCCCTTGCAGAGCATATTTCAGTGGCCCTGTGCTGGTATTAGGTCAAACCTATCAGGGCATCAGGGAAAAGGTGGTTCTTTCCAGCAAGCAATTTAGTTATACAGGTCAGTGCGTGGATCTGATGATAGTGAAGATAATTTCCCTTTACTGTGTTTTTTTCTCTGCATGGGGATCATTTGCAGTCATGGGGCAGTCACAGCCAGTGGGACCAGGCACCCCAACCTTGCCTGGTAGGATTTGCCATGAACTCTTCAGCATATTTGAATGGCAAATCCCACCAGGATTTTCATAACAAATCACCTGTGCATAGCAAATCCAGGGCTCTGCGCAAACACGTGAACAATAGTGTTCATACCATCCCTTGGGATGCTACATCCCACCCGTCAAAAGGCCTCTTTAGTCTTTGTTCCTGGCGGTGATGGATCGCAGCAACCCTGGAGATCACCCGTTGGGTGGAATCTTTACATCCACCCGTAGGGGTTCAGCCTCGGAGCCGGGGACCCTCATTCAGGGAGAAGCCTGATGGCTCCTGACTCCATCCGCCTCTCCGGGAGCGGGCTGAGGAGAAAGGGCGGGATGGGGGTGGCTGCGCCTTTCTTCAGGGGAATGGCCGCGCCTCAGGTGGCTCCATCCCTCCCTGAGGGGAATGGCCGAGCCCTGTGTCCTGTGCCCTCCCTGAGAGGAACGGGCGGGCTCTGTGCCGTTTGCGCCGCAACGGGCGGGCTTTGAGCCCTATATCCACCCTGAGAGGAACGGGAGGGCGGCGTGCCCCCTACCCCCCCTGAGAGGAATACCCATGCCTGGGGTGGCCGTGCCGCCCCTGCGGGAAACGAGCGGGCTCTGTGTCCCGTACCCGCCCTGAGCGGAATGCCTATGCCTGGGGTGGTTGTGCCCTCCCTGAGGGCAATGTCCCAGCCCCGTGCCCTCCCTGAGGGAAAAGTCCCAGCCCCGTGCCCTCCCTGAGGGGAATGTCCCAGCTCTGTGCCCTCCCTGAGGGGAACGGGCGGGCTCTGTCCCGCACCCTCCCTGAGGGAAGGGCCCCTCCCCTCGGCGGCCCGTGGCGCGCAGGCGCGCTGCCGCCTTTTCCTTTTGCTTCCGGGACTTTTCGTTGTTGCTGTGGCGGCGGCTCCTGGGACCGAGGGTACAACCGGCGGCTCCCCGGGGAGTCCGGTAAGAGACCGGGGTGTCAGCTCGCCTG